>PVHY01015486.1:0-35897 GCA_004024945.1 Uropsilus gracilis
AGCAGTCCCAGCATGGCCGAAGACAGCATGACTGGGGGGAATAAGGTGGGGGGGGGGACAGAGACCTCACTGCTGTCCCGGGGGGGAAGGTGGGGACTGTTTTGGCCAAAAGAGTATGTGCAGTCCCTGGTCAAGCTCAGGTCCCCTGAAGTGATGCCACATGCAGAGTAAATTTGTACACTGCGAAACCTGGCTGCAACTTGTCCTCCCACCAACTGACAGCTGTGGCCAGGAACAGACCGTTTAGAAGGTACGATTCCCCCTATATTTGCATGCACTGGCGCGTACCTGAGCTGAGACTCAGAGACTGAAGCACCACACACACCATCTCTCCCCTCTCAAGAGTCATGGGTTTTTGCAGCAAAAACTGCACCCCAAGGGATAGGAATCCCACAGCCTCCTTCCAAAGCCACCAAGAACCTCCCTTTAAGGCCTTGGTTGATGGCTCCTGCTGCACTGTTTATGGTTATGCGGAAACTTTAACTCCCCCCAGGCTGCCACCAACAAACTTCCTCCTTCCAGGTTCCTTGACCTGGAAAAGATCTGGCTAGCCCTTCCAGCTATACTCACACTAGAAGCATTTCTTCTGACTGGAAATCAAGGAATCCCACTCTCTGGATTTTCTTCAATGTCTGAGTCACCAACCACCACTCAGGTAACTGTCAGGGTGCTGGAGTAAGACATCTCCCTTACCTGCCCCAAGCAGTCAACCTAGTAGTCAGACACCATGGGTGGTGGTGACGTGGCTGGGGGCTACTAGACCCCCACGGCTCCTCCAGGTATTCTGTCAAAGCGAGTGGCTATGGTCTGCCAAGTTGCCGGCCACGGTGGCAGCTTCCGGAATAGCCAGATGACCCCTGTCATGCCCCTCCACTGTCGGGGTGTAATCTCAATGGCCATCTTGGGTGGTTTGGTGTTTGCACTTGTGCCTTTGAACTGCATTCCGTCTCTCTCCTCCAGGATGCATCGCCCACTCCTCCAGATGGGCGTCTGCAGACTGTCCCGCGCCAGACGGGACCCCATGCCGCTGCCCAGCACTTCCGTCACATACTCGGAAACAAGGATGTCTCCTTCCTCCTTACCCATCTCTTTCTTTTAACTGAAAATGACACGTCAGCAGGATGCTGATAACACTGGTCAGGGAAACCCAAAGCCACTCATGTCGGGGATTTAGACAGTCCAAGCAATATTTTAAGTCCAAAATGCTAATGATTTCATTTAGGTCTTCATTTCATAAAGAATGGTCTCTACTTTGCTTCCCAACTAGTGGCACTAAAAACATTTTTAAAAGTTTCTTTTCTATTGTTGCTACCTTCTGGTTTAATAAAGCTCTCCTGTCAGTTCTCCTGTCTCCAGGATCTGCATGACACCATGACAGCTATTTCTACCAGGGGAAGCAAGCGTCACAACAGACTCATTCCTGACCCCAGCTCTCCACAAAGAGGGAAATGGACACACAGACAGAGAGTGGGACAGACAGACAACCTCAGGGGCCCGGGGTGGATTTCCAGGCTGGACAGGTCCTGCTTCAATCACCACTTTGAACATTTTCTCCTTGTCCCAGAAAATGCTGCTTTGTAACTGCACGTGATTCTACTCTGTCCCGATGAATTTCCTTCCACTTTATGAGAGGGAGAAGCTGTGCTTCAGAGGTCAGAGGAGCAGCAGGTATTAGCCCTGCCTACTTTTATTGTCATGAGTCATTTATTCCATCTTTTTGTGCCTCAACTTTCTCATCTGTGTGATGGGTAATAATACCAACACTTCCAAACAAGTTGTGAGGAATCAATAGAATAAGGAAAAGTGTAGGTCAGACAACACTGAGCTGGCAGCAGTTGTAAGCTAAATGGCAATGCCCTGAGCGATGCCGGCCCTCAGCAGGTGTTTTGCACTATCTACTGACACCGCCTGCCCCACCCTTTATTTCCAGAAGTGGCTGTTCCTATCAGAGCCGGAACTTTCCTCCTTCCCTAGCTGGCAGGGAACACAGGGAGATGCAGGGGACAGTATATTTATATCAACCAGCTTATAAGTTATCATAGCTTCAGAAGCAAACCCCCCAAAAGTAATTCCTGATTAGTAAGTTCTTAGTGGTACAGCAGGGAAAGACTGTCCAAACAGTGCAGGGAAGGAGGATGGAGAAGGCCCTAAGAAGACTCAAGTTTTTTTTTAAAACAGTGAAAACAGCCTTAATAAAAGTCTCGGTTAAAAACAGCATGTCGACAATACAACAGAACTGACCACAATACAAGCGAAGGTGCTCTGACAATCCTGAGGAGCATTTCTGATCACCTGCTGCGAGTCTCTTGGGTAGCGACAGAAATTCATACACACACACACACTTACATACCATGTACCTTGAAGGCACCGCTCTTCTGGTGACAAAAGAAACCTATGCTCGTAATATAAGAACACTTTTAAACTGCAAATTTTTTCTACCTAGTTGCTATTTACATTTTCTTTGTATATGGATGTGTTTATATATATATATATATATATAGAGAGAGAGAGAGAGAGAGAGAGAGAGAGTTTTACAAAACTCAGTACCACACTGCATCTATACATTCTTATTTTCATTTAACTTAGGGGGAGAGCATCAGCATTTTCCCATGTCATGCAAAAATGATCTTTAACTATTAGGACACTAGAAAACTACAAACCAGCTCACCATGAAAGTACACATGACTGTACATGTGTGGTAGAGCTCATGTTACTGGGGAGGAAACAGTGACCCAGCTGCATGTCTGCAACAGCACAGCTCTTGCTTTCCTGTGAGCAGCCCTGGCGGGGAGCAAAGATGCCCCAGCACTGTGGGGCAGCTCCAGGAACCATGGAGCCCCCCAACCATGGAGAGAAAGAGCTGCTGCACAGCCCAGGCAGACTCTCCACCCTGTGGCCCAGCTGACCAGTCACTGTGAGGGCACCCAGTCCTGAGGAAGCAGAAGGGGAGGAGGGAGGGCATCCTGGTGTAGGGGCACCATCTGGGAATCACACCTGGCTCCTCTGCCCACGCTACAGGCAGACTCTGCACACACGGCAATGCCTACGGGCAAGAGGAAGCTATAAAGCACAGGCAGTTTTCCAAGCTCCGGGTAGCTGCAACTACCTCGGTATGGAGATGAGGGGAAGGAAAACTGGTTTCAGGGAGCCATGAGGGCTTCTGTGACTCATGCAGAGTTCTTCTGCGATGGTGTGGACTTAATCCCTCTGGGTTATGCTCTGTACCCAGGAGTAAGAGTCCAATGTGATGAATGCCTTTAGGTTTTGAAGTACAAAATACCGGTTTAGACAGTTCTTAGTAAATATTGCAGCCAAGATTCTGGTGCCTAAAATCACATAATTTGTAAAATTAGAATCAAGTAGCTTGTAAAATTTGGACATTTACATTGTTTATTAATAAAGAAAGAAATAATGTTTTAATTAGATTTTTTATTTGGGAACATATAGATATTACATAACCTATACACATTTAAATCATGGTTCCCAAAGTCCCATTCCAAAAAGTAGCAATATTCCTTGGCAGTCATGACCTGCTGCTTCAACCACTCAATACCCTCAAAACAGTGTGCCTGGAGAACTGGGCAGCCAGTTCATTCATCCAGTGCATTCTTCATAAATAGATGACACAAACTGATCACCAGTCAGGAACTACCGGCCAAAAGATCCTCTAGCCTCCCATTGCATTGCATTCATGTGCTGGGGTATGAGCTTAGGAAAATGTGCACTCAGATTATGTTCATTTCATTCTACAGCACTTGCATTCCTGTAAGGTCATCTGCCTGGATTTTAACATCCCTCAAACTGCTCTGTATTAGGGTTTGCTTTTAGTTGTTGTGTTTTGTTTTGTTTTGTTTTAATATAATACAAATCATTTCCTTCCATCTATCAATGCTGGTCTTTTCCTCTTTCCAGAACAATCCTAGATTCAAGTGCTTTGGTGGTGGATGTAGGGTGGTAACATACATCTGAAGAAGAAGCAACCTGGTACCCTAAATCATCTACAGTGCCATAAACCAACATCTCAATAAAAAGGGATAGAATTTAAAAAATTCCAAAGGAGAGGTGGGGAAGAAGTTTGTCTACCCTTTCTTGGAAAGCATAGCTCAATTACAGTCTCAGAGCAATTTAAAGACATTTTTTTATACACTTACCAAAATATACACCTATTTTTCTTTCACCATTCTCTTTCTAAACTGCTCTCTAAAAACTTTCCTTTCATCTTTCTCATTGCTCTGACTTGTTATGCTTTAGACGAGCTAGAGACACCCAAGAATCATTTACCATGGGTACTATATTACCTAGGGTGTGCCAGCTAAACCTAAGAAATAGAACAGGCAATGCCAATTGTGAGGTTTGCTTAACCTGGGGAACTTCCCATTACACTCTAGTGGCTAAAGGGACAAGTAAGGACTTCCATTATACAGAGAGCAAAACCCATGCAAAATGCATCCTATGCAATATTCCAGCAAATTTCCTAGGGGAAAAAATGTGTCTAATTCTAAAACATAAGTCAAAGAAACTACAGAATGAACTGAAATTCAGGCATTCAAAAGCCAAAGAAGCCGGACTGCCACTGAGGATAAACTTCTCTGAACAATGGAATGCTTTAAAAAGAAAAATCTAACTCTCAAAGGATGAAATGACTCTGGACACTACTAAATATTGAAATTCCACTACTTGCTGAAGCATAGCATTTTCTTTGCTTTTGTTTTCAATTTAGGATTTGTGAGAATAATGAGAACAGAATGCCCTGGGTGGTAAAAAGCACTAAAAATCATACACATAATTCTGGCCTTCCAAGCTATCCGTGCAAAGGGCAGATAAAGGAACAGGGTGGCAACAAAATAGGGAATGTAGAGTACGAGGAAATAGATCATGAGCTTCATCGCACCCACATGAGCTTCTGTCTGGGGATTCCAAAAACGAGTGGTGCTTCTCTGCATCTTCTGTATATGTCTCTTCAAGGAATTGATTAACAGGGAAGCAGACATCACGTTAATGATGAACTGCAGAAATGAACTCCACACCAAAGAGGTCACCAAATATAAGATGTCCTCAGTGACATCAAGCTCTGTGCCATTTCTCCCAGCCACAGATCCAGGAAAGGGGGAAGCTATTCTGAGCACAATATAGAGGAGAGTGGTGAGGGCAGATACCAGCACACAGGCCAGCAGCAGCTGGGGGATCTTTGCGGGGAGATTCCGTTTCAGCAGTAGAAACACATAGTGTTGGAAGTTCGTAATCTTCACACAGTACAAGGTGTTGAGTAAGGTTACAAACCAGAGGCTGCTAGAGTCCAAAAATATTAAACACAACAGGATGAAAACAGTGACACACAATGAGCTTTGAACTTTCACAGAGACAATACTGCATATGACATATAGAAGACACAATCCCAGGATCAGAAATCGGGTGATCCCCAAGCTAAACAGGATCCTGTCAAAACTGGAGATTCTAGGGCTCTTCATCCAAGTCTTATAACTGACCACAGCAATAAACAGACTGGAAATAAGTCCAACAAGATGAAAACTTATGGCAACAATGACAGGAGAGAAAAAAAGTAGCCACTGTAGCATCCTGACTCACTAGGGTCACTGCAGCTGTGGGGCCGATGTGCGAGCAGGGGAGGCTGGAGGGAGCGAGCAGTACCGTGCCCAGCTGAGAAGGACAAGTGTTTTCCCTGTGTTCAGCGAGGCAGAACAGCCACCAGTGCTCTAAGAGCCAGCTGCTTTTACTGTATGCAAATCTCCCAGAGGTTGCATTACTGTTTCTCCTTCCCTCAAACACGCCTCATCAAGCAGCTTAGCTGAACTGAGGAGCGCTCTCCTGCAGGACCAGAAGAGCTGGGCAGAGGAGACAGGGCAGGTCCAAGGAGTTCATGACAAAGGGCAGCGTTCCTACCAGTGTCTCTGGCCCTGTTTCACATCAAATGCACTTTTTCTCCATAGCAACCCCCAAATAATGAAGGGATTTTATCAGTCACTCCAGCTCTTCATCCAGGCCCCCAACACAATGAGCCCAGCTTCTCTCTACCCTGAACTGTTGATGCTGCAGTGGTTTTCTCCAAGCATCATTCCAGCCACAGCCGCGTGACCCTCATCCCTTAACACCTACAAGGAATAGCAGTTTTCTACATCAAAGCAATCAAACTCAAAAACAAGCCTTTGCCACTTCCACCTTTTCATGACGATCCCTTAACTCCATGCTCTCTCACTAGTCACCTACATAGGTTTCCAACATCATGACTGGCTGTGATCTGCTCTGGCTTAGGGAATGAACCCCAGCTACCACCACACTTGTTTCCCTGATGATCCAGGCGATGATGTAGACGAAAGCTCAGGACCCAGCACAAGTCTCAAACCAGCATTAGGACAAAGCATGAACATTCTACTTCCAGATTCACGCAGGAACAGACAAGGAGAGTGGGTGAGGTCAGGAGCTTAATGGATACAGTAGAGGGGTAAGTGCTGAAACCCTGAGAGCAGACAGCAGACTGGCAAGCATAGAGGAAGAGTCCTGAGGTAGAGCCCAGATGCTCATGGAACTGCTTGTACGAACCAGCAGGCACTGCAGGCTGCGCACCCAGATGAGCTCAACAAGCCAACACAGAGGGAAGCAGCAAAGCGATGAGAGGGCATTTGTATTGTAACGTGGATTTCTACTTAATTATCCAGAATGTGGATCACTGCGAGGGATTACACTATTACAAATACCTCGATGAGCAGGATAAATAATATACACCAAAATATTTTTTTTTAAAGTTCAGTGAGGAACTGGTAGAGGAGGTGTCCCTTCCCCTCCACCCTTCCCCGCCCCGACTAGGGGACTCAGAAAACCAGCTCTTTCCCATCACTGTGTCTCTAGGAACAAGTCAGTCACACAGGCTGTGGAGTTTGAGCAACAGCAGCCTCACTGAGATGTCACTGTTGTTCAGGTACAGGAAGTAAGTCAATGTCTATGTAATTTCATCAGAATACAATCGCCTAAACTGACAACATGGCTGATGTTACTTTTATAAAATTCTGAAATCTTAGATACGCATCTTGGTTATTTTAAGAATATAAAGAATCTGCTTACGGAAAATACAAAAATAATAGAGCAAAAAGCAATAAAAGCCAGGCACGGTGGTGTGTGCCTGTAAGCGGCAGCCTAGGAAGCCACAGCAGGGACTAGGGATCCATGGTTCGGGTCCCCGCCTGAGGCGACATAGCAAACCTAGTTCCAAAAAATTGCTGGGCGTGGTGGTGTGCGCCTGTAATCCTAGCTACCTGCGAAGCTGAGGCTGGGGATGGCTTTAGTCCGTGGTATCCTGGGCAACGTGAACCTGTGGTTCCCCAGGAAAAAATAGCGAGACCTGGTCAAAAAAAGCAATAAAAGTAAGAAACTGCTTGGGCTTTTGCTCACTCTGAAAAATTAAAAATACTACAAAATCCACGTTAGCACAACAACTAAGCGATGCCATGCCAGGGGTCAGTGAAGGGAAATGACCTCACTGCCAAGTGGCACCGGAACCTAGCTGCATGGCTGCATGTCCGGGTCTCCCTGCGACTCCAGTTGTTGATTTTGCCAACGTTTGCAACAAAGCAGCAGTGTGTGGGACGGCCAGTGCTGGCCAGCTCACTGCAGTCACACGGCGCTCCCGCCTCCGCTCCTGACACGTGCTGGGCTGCCCGCAGCGACGTTGCAGACACAGTCTCCTCCGCAGCTCTATCACCCCGGACCTTCAGGTCACAGTCACACTATGAGGAAGAAACGATCAGACAGGCAATAAAAGTAAATCCCAAGTGTCAGCCATCTTGGAATAGGGAGTGAACCCGCATTCCAAACCAAGTCTGTGGGCTCGGGATGCTTTTATTCTTTCCCTCGAGCCCACTATACCGCTTTACTTTATCACCTCATCACTAGCATACACACGTCCGGTGAAAGCTAGCAGCCAGCTCCATATAATGACCTCATAATAATTAAAATACAGCTCCACAGTTATATGATGACGTGTTCAAACGACTGTGATGTTTTTCAGTCTGCTTCACCAACCCCCCCGGAAACACCCACACAAAGAGCGGCCATGAGGAACGTCTTGCGGGGGGGGGGGGGAGCGCAGGGCGAAGCAGCAGCATCTGAGTTCCCGCCTGTGCCCTTTGCCACTTAGGGAGCAGGGCGCCCCAGGGTTCCACACTTCCGACGGCAGGGTTCATACCAGAGCATCTCCACAAACCTCTGCTTCAGCTTGTTGTTTCCCAGAATGAGAGTGAATGAGTGGACTGTGAGATAAAACATTTTAATGATATTTCCCATCATACTAAGCACCGTAGTTCCTGGCAGGAAGTGACTGGGTGAGATCAATAAAAGGGCCAGAAAGTAAAGGAGAGAGAGAAAGAGGAAGGAGAGGATGATCCTCAGGGCCCTCTTGTGGGCCTCAGCACTGGCGTCACTGGGGCTGGAGCCGGTTTGCTGCATCCGCCACGTGTGTCTCCCCAGTGAGAGGAGGAGCAGAAGGTAGGAGGCCAGAGACACAATGAGGGGCGGGAGGTCCCACAGAATCCCGAGACCATGGATCAGCTCGTATTCACTTTGCTTCTGCAAGTGCCCAGTCATGTTACCTGTGACATTGATTCTACTGAAATCAGAAAAGACCTTGAATTCATGAATCATGGACAGGGCACTGGCACAGGACAGGAGCAGGGCGCCCAGCAGCCCCCCGGCCACCAGCCTGGAGACTCTCCACTTGAGCCACAGGAAGGCGGGGTGAGAGAAACTGGCAATTTTCAGGCAGTAGAGGACGCTCAGACAGGTGACCAGCCAAATGCTCAAGTCATTTGTAAACGTCCACATAATTACAGACAGATGCATTCCCACCCCTTTATCACAAGCTTTAGAAGGAAACACCAATACAAAGCCATCAGCTAAGAGAGCACACAGCAACACAACCCTGGAGAGAGCCAGCAAGGCGATGATGAGGTCGGACAAAGAGATCCTCTTGCTCTTGAGCCAGCTGCTGCCATGGATCCAGCCAAGGAAGCCATTCCCCAGCACCCCGAGGATGAACTGCGTGGCAGACAGAAGCAGAAACACGCTCTCCGTGATGCCCAGCATGGTGGCTCCCAGGTAGGCCTGGTCTTGGTTCTTCCTGTCCATGGACAATCGCCTCGCCGAGTCACAACGTTTCTCCCTCAGTCTACCTGTGGCTCCATACTAACTGCTACTGGTCCCTGCTTAAAGGAAGTGGCCATGGGGTGCCAGCTAGCATACTCCCACTGCCTCTGCCAGGTTACTGTCCTCTTTACAGATGACACGGACTGCACTCTCCACTGGGATTGAGACTCCGGAGCGCTTTGCTAAAATGCAAATGGAGGAGTGTCCGGTATCACAAAGAGAAGGAAGAGATCGGAGTTACAGGGCAGATGGAGTCCTTGGCTCCATTTCAAGGGAGCAGGGTTCTGAGGCACCCAGAGCAGGAAGGTAAGTATCACCACAGTCATACAGAGCCACTCAAAGGTGAGATGTCTCAGTCCTCAGGGGGAGGACTCAGGGACGCACACACAGAGGGAGGGATCAGAATTCCACCTTGAGGCTCCACTGCTGCCCTGCAGGGAGATTTAAGTGCCTACAAAAACAAACAAACAAACAAACAAAACTCCACTGAGTGTCACTGCTTCTGCACTGTAATTAATAGCTGTACCTCTGGACCAATGACAAAACGGAGCTTTAACTTCTCTAGAAGCCACGTCATCATCGGAAATTCAGAACTATCTCAATGTGCAAATGGCAACAAGATGGTGATACCGAATCGCATACAAACAAGTCAAACTATGGATTTTGTCAGTGTTCAGGACCACTTCCCTGGTAAGCCACTCGTAGTAAGACTGACAGAAGCACCTAGGGATACCAAAGAGGGCTCATTCATCTAACACAGTGCCTTATCATTTACACCATGCCCAACAGCAGTACTGTTCATATGTTCATGTTCATATGTTCATGTTCACTGTTCATATACATATGTTCACATGTGTATATAATATATACCACTCTCCATATGTGAAGGCTTATTACATTTGTAACATATATCTAATCTGTATCTCATACTATATGGATATAACACGTAACTATCTGGATATCTCTTTGAAATATATACATACTGGGAACACTGTATTTTTCCAACCTGTCAGTGTGTCCGTTCACTATTTTCCATTCCATTCTATTTCATGAGGTGCTACTTGTGTATCCCAAACTTGTTTTTACCATTTCCTAGTGAGTGATGATGAATACTGTTTGTTTTGGTAATTAAGCTGTACTGATTTATCACTAGCATAAAACAGCATAAATTATACAAAACATAAATTATACAAAAACAAAACATAAATTATACAAAAACAGCATAAATTATAGGAGCATTGCTTCACACCCAAAGTTCTTATACCCTCACACTACCCAACTGGGCCCTTCTTCCTGACACCTCTACCCACTACTATTGCCCTCTGGAAACCCCCATATTTTTCAAGTGATTTCTGTTTCTATGCCTTGGAAAAACGGTAAGAGAGATTAGCACAGTGGACACAATTTGGGAGACTCTCCACAAGGCACCATTACATTCCCCTTCCCTTGAGAGCGAGTCATATGTGGGAACTTACTTCTAAACGAGGGTATCTGGAATAGCATAACTGGATGCAGGGAAACCAGTCAGATGCCACCCTGATCAAGCTGTCACGGCTGCGAGGACTGGTGGTCAGTCATGTTGCTCTAACATGTCCCAAAATGAGACATGACAGCAAGGGTTTATCTGCTCACTTGTTCTTACCACAAGCACCCATGATGCTTGACTGAGAAACACTACAGACAGACGACACTAAGAGTAATACATGGAGATGTCATGGAACACAATATTCTGGTCAAGGCAGCTACCTTCCCTTTATCTCTGTGAGAACAGGAGTGGGGGAACTGGCGAAACTGGAACTGGAATTCAGATAATAGCTTCTGTATCAACGCTAGCTTCTTCAATTTGAAAAGGAGGCCAGGTTCTAGATGATGTGAAACTTAGAAATTCTAACTGAGGGGAATGGGGAAAATTTTTGGACTCTGCATTTTGTGTGAAACAAAATAAAATACTTGTTAAAAGTATATAAATTACTGTACTGTGGTTGTTTGCAAGAAAATCACATTGTTAACAATTTGAGAACAGTGCATCCCAGACACTTAGAAGACTGAGCTTTTACCCAACACTGCAAGATCATGCAAAAAAAAAAAAAAAAAAAACACCAAGGACCAACAGTGGACAAGGCTGTGTGGACACACGCCCACAAATAGCACAGGACTCACAACTTCATGACTGCATCAGCCTCCATGCGACAAATCTCATGACCAGGTGCCAGTCAGGGGCACATGTTAAAAGGACACCTGTCTCACTCACAGAAAGCTTGTGTGCTCCCAAGTCATTTGACTGCACCCTCCACCCCACTGTGACCCTGGAAGCCAGGTCCCACCCAGCTCTTAGCAGCTGTGTCCTGGGGCAAGTCAATAACTCCCTCAGAGCTTCTGTTCCTCTTTACAAAAATACTGTCACCAGTGTCTATCTCCTTGGGGCAGTGTGTGATCAAGGACCCATGGAATGACCTAACCTGGTGTCCAGAAAACACTGCCATCGAACTTTAGGCTTATTATTCTTTCCTTCTGGGTGATTTTTCACAATAATCTCCTTTCAAAAAGGAGAGCATCTAGCAGCAACTATTATTCAGGGTCAGCAGATGTAGGAAGGTTTCATGACTGCTCCTCAAGGATGGGATCAGCTGTGCCTGCACAATAGTAGCATCTCAGGTGAGAAGGATAGAAAGTGCAAGGCAGAGAAGTCAATGAAATGTGACTTGGCTGAGAGTGAGAGACAGATTTTCTGAGTAATACCAAAGTATTTAATAATCATTTCTTCCCTGAGAGACCTGGTTCAGATTGTTATCTAGTCATTAACCAACTACAAGTACCACAAAACTGAGACAAATAAATCTTCCTGATTCAAAAGAGGTCAGAACATAACATTAGAACTCAGTATCATACATTCTCTAATAGCATCACTGTGTTCAGCAGCATGTCCTCATAACAGTGATAAGATGAAGTGGGTGACTCAAACCAACTTACATGGCCCCATTTTCTCACAGGAGCCCATGGTTCCAGGCTCTTTGGTGTTCTGTGGTGCAGCAGGGAGTGCCAAGCTCTGCCACAGGACTGCTTCCACCCACCTCCACACCTGGCATGAGCTGGGTTCTAGAGCCAAGCCTAGTGCAGGGTGTATTTGGATGCTCTGAATGGGAGTTTTAAAACCTGGAAGGTTTGGAAAATGTGCCAATCAGGTTTGAACTTGCATCAGTGAAAATCAGGTTCTGGAAACAGGTCAACCTGGTTTTGAAACCTGGGAACCGTGAAAGGTCTATGAGCTAGGAGGCACGTGGATTCAGACACTCCCAAGTCCATGGAGACAATCTCTCCAGAAGTGAAGTCCTTCACTCCAGATCTTTAACATTCCAATCCTGTCTTCAGTCCTCCAACTCATCGGCTTGAGTTGCCCATTGCTGTGTCTGACCACCAACCACAATGCCCCACTGCCTGAACGTTGCTCAGCTTCCTGGGTTTCACAACACTTTGACATTCCCAGCAGAGGATCCAAATCTCCCATAGAGAGAAAAGGAGAAGGAACTGGAGACCCAACATCTATGAATCTAACTCGCTCTCCAGGAAGGCATCTCTGCTTTCAGTCAGATTCCTCCCGGCCCTAGGGAGTCCACCTTCTCCACATGTCCTGCACCTCTAGGAAATGAGCAGCAGCATTAACATCACCATTGTCACCACACTTCATCTGACTCTGCCAGGCCAGAGCAGGTGCCTTCAGTCAAGGCACCAAGAACCTCAAAGCAGTCAGACCCAAATCTCTAGGGAGGTGGTGCTTCCCTGGAGGACAGGAAAACCTCCACCCACAAAGCAGGAGGCAGAGTCAAGAATTCAAGGAAGGGCTGGTACCAGAAGTCAGAGCTTGGTGGGGAAGCTGTCAGAGACAGGAAGGTAGGAGCAGGTGGTCAAGAGTGGGCAAGGTGAATTCAAGCTCAGGGTTCAGGCTTAAAGCAGGTGTCAATCGAACCAGCATGGATTTCTATAAACATCTCCACACAGAGGAGAAACAGACTCATACTAGCTACAGAAGTGCACACCTCAGGATCCTTGTATTTCAGTGTCTTCGCAATAAATACTAGTCATTCTACCAGATTCCCAAAGATCACCTTTCCAAATGGACTTTTAGGTTAAGCCAGAATTAAGAATTAGTTCAAATTAGGAATTTTGCAAACAGCTTCAAGAGGTAAGGATTTGTTTCGAAGAAAATAGTACATGTTCAGGGGCAAGGGACAGAATTTTTACTAAAAACAATCCTTTCTGTCAGCTTTTCCTAAACCAGAGAAAAACTTTTAACTCTATCTGCTGCATAATGGGCAAAAGTCCTTATCAACCCTGAAGTTACCACACTTAAGTTCTCTTTGTCATTCAGATACCTGCTGCTTGCCCCAGGATAACTCTCCCAAGCCTGAGAGGAAAAAAAAAAAAAAAAAAAAAAAACCTTTAAGAACATTTTAAAGCTGGATTCTTCACCACAGCAGCCACCTCGCTATGTGATACCCAAGCCAGACCTTTCAAAACAGAACAAACTCTTAAAGTTATCAAACTATTTATTACTTAGTAAGCAAAAGATTACTTATGATGTACTACAAGATAAACATGAAAACCCCAGTTACCCAACCATTATGTCCAAAACTGTCTTTTTAGTTTCTGGTCACCATACCACACGTTCAATAAATCTGAGTTCAACAGCAGGTGTACCAAATGCAGGGCATCCTTCTTTTCCTCCTTTGGCATGCTTCAGCTTTCTATAAGCATGTAGTCGAAGATGTGATGTTCTTCTTACAACATTCTTTTTAACTTTAGGCAGTAAAAAGACTCCAATACACAGGAACCAACAGCAGGACCATCTTAGGCCTCTCCAGAAGCATTTCAGTCAAACTAAATAAGACAAACTCCAATACAATGTTCAACCCTCCAAATTCTTTGGACTGCTTCAATACACACACTCAGCTTATGCATGTTAAGGCCATGAGTTTGTCAGCCCGGGCCACAGCCATAGGCCTGCCACCTCAGCCAAGTGGCAGAGCTCACATCCTACCCCCAATGTGGCTGAATCCCTTCTCTTTCTTCTAAGTTCTTTTTTTATACCCTTCTTACTTTCTTTTCCCACTCAGACAGGACTCAGGAGGGAGTTCTGTCATCAGCTAACATCACAAAAACTTTGCTATTCCTTCCTCCTCCCAATCTATCCTTTGAAAGGAACTATGAATTCTAATCTTGAAATTTACAATTATAAAGCAACAGGGAATTAACTCCTTTCTTTTTTTTCTATTTTTAAAATTAAATCTAAAAATTTTTTAATTTGCATATATATGTATATATATTTATATTACATTAGTCCATTATTGTGTAACCTGGGGCTTTCCCACTTCACTAACATTTGTTAACCATCTGATCTTTTGTGCTCTTCACCTCCCCTACTGTCTTCCCCCTCCTCCTCTCTCGCTCCATGGTTCAGTCCCTTTGGTTGTTTTCATTCTTTCTTATTTGTTTGTTTGTTTTTCCCTATATCCATCATATAAGTGAGACCATCCTGTACTTTTCTTTTTCTTTTTGACTTATTTCTGCTAATATGAGTCTTTCTAGTTCCATCCAGGTTGCTATGAATGACATGTGTTTGTCCTCCTTAATTGATGTGTAGTATTCCATCATGTTTTTTTTTTTTTTAGCTATATGAATGTGTGGCATCAGCAATGTTAATAGCAGTTACCCTCTAACATATAGCCCAAAAGATGTAATTACCAAATTTTGGAAATGAACATACAGATACCTGAAGAATCCTACACTTAAGTTGGGATTCCACATGATCAAATGTCAAGTAGTATATGGGTCTTTCAAGATGTGTCCAAGCACCATTCTGATCACAAAATAAAGACAATAAGAGCAGCTACATTTATTGAATGTTACTCCATATGAATTCAAAGCATTCTTCACATTGCCTCACACACTAAACCTAGGAACCTCTCTTTATAATTTAGGGCCAAAGGGACAAGTGGGGACTTCCATTATGCAGGGAGCAAAATCCATGTAAAATGCATCACAAGCAAAGTTGCAGCAAATTTCCAAAAAAAAAAAGTATACCTAATTCTAAAATATTAATCAAAGAAACTACAGAATGAATTGAAATACAGGCAGTCAAAAGCCAAGGAAGCCAGATGGCCAACAGACTCCTCTGAAAAATGGAACACTACAAATAGAAAAGTCTTGCTCCCAAACTGTGAGATGACTCCAGAATCTACTAAATATTGAAATACTGCTACTTGCTGAAACACAAAATCTTCTTTGCTTTTATTTTCATTTTGGGGTGTGTGAGAATAATGAGAACAGAATGTCCTGGTTGGTAAAAAGCACTGAAAATCAAACACATAATTCTGGTCTCCAAACCTATCCCTTCAGAGGGCAGATAAAGTAACCCAGTAGCAATGAAATAGGGAACGTAGAGGACGAGGAAATAGATCATGAGCTTCATCGCACCCACATAAGCTTCAGTCTGGGGATTCCAAAAATGAGTGGTGCTTCTCTGCATCTTCTGTATATGTCTCCTCAAGGACTCGATTAACAGGGAAGCAGACGTCACATTAATGATGAACTGCAGAGATGAACTCCACACGAAAGAGGTCACCAAATACAAGCTGTCTCCATGGTGATGAAACTCTGTGCCATTTCTCCGAGCCAAAGATGCAGGAAAGTGTGATGCCTGTCTGAGCACCATGTACAGGAGACTGGTAAGAGCAGAAATCAGAACACTAGCCAGCAGCAGCTGGGAGGTCTTCGCAGGGAGATTCCGTTTCAGCAGTAGAAACACATAGTGTTGGAAGTTAGCAATCTTCACACAGTACAAGGCGTTGAGTAAGGTTACAAACCAGAGGTCACTACAGTCTGAAAACATTAAACACCATAGGACGAAAGAGTCTACATGCACTGAATACTCAACATTTGCAAAGACGAATCTGCATATGATATTCAGAAGACAGAATCCAAGCATCAAAAACCGGGTGACTCCCAAGCTGAAGAGGATCCTGTCAAAACTGGAGAGGCTAGGGTTCTTCATCCAAGCCTTGTAACTGACCATGGCAATAAACAGACTGGAAATGATTCCAAAAAAATTAAAACTCATGTTGATAATGGCTTTCGAGTAAAAAAATAGCTGACCCATTCTGACTTGCTGAGGGCGCTGCAGTTGTGGGGTCAATGCTCGGGCAGGGAAGGCTAGAGGGAGCCAGCAGCACCGTGCCCAGCTGGGAAGGATAAGGTTTCTTTTATGTCCTAGTGCCTAGCATGGCAGAGCCACCAGAGCTCTAAGAGCCAGCTGCTTTTACTGCACGCAAATCTCCCAGAGATTGCATTACTGTTTCTCCTTCCCTCAAAGGCGCTTCATGAAGCAGCTTAGGTGAACCTGGGAGCCCTCTCCTGCAGGACCAGGAGAGCTGGACAGAGGAGACAGGGCAGGTCTATGGATTTCATGTCAAATGGCAGAGTTCCCACGGTGTTTCCGTTTCACAGCAAATGCAGGTTTTCTCCAAAGCACCCCCAAATAATGCAGAATTCCATCACCCACTCAAGGACCCCAACCACACATACACAAATGACATGAGTCCAACTTCTCTCTGCCTTGGAACTGCTGATGTTACAGTGGTTTTCTCCAAGCATCATTCCAGTCACACCTGTGGGGCTCTCCCATCCCTGACACCTACAAGGAATAGCAGTTTTCTAGACCAAAGAGATCAAACTTTAAAAAAAAAGTCTTTTTCAATTCCATCTTTTCATGATGATTCCTTAACTTTGTGCTCTCTCACTAGTCACCTATATAGATTTGCAGCATCATGACTGGCTGTGATCTGCTTCGGCTTAGGGAATGAGCACCAGCCATCGCACTTGTTTCCCCAATGATCCAGGTGATGATCTAGATGAATGCTCAGGACTCAGGACTGGTCTCAGACCAACATCAGGATAAAGCATGAATGTTCTACTTCCAGATTCACAAAGGAACAGACAAGCAGAGTGGGTGAGGCTGGGAGCATATCAGGTACAGTAAATGGGGAAAGTGTTGAAGGCCCCGGGAGCAGACGGCAGACTGTTAAGCTTCCAGGAGACCCCTGAGGGAGAGAACAGGTGCTCACAGAACAGCCTATATAAACCAGCAGACACTGCTAGCTGCAGTCCAAATGAGCTCAACGAGTTAATAGCAGGAACTGGTGAAGCATTGACAAGAGGGCAGATTGTGTTGTAACATGAATTTCTACTTAATTATCTAGAATGTGGGTCACTGCAAGGGATTACTATTGTAAACACCTGAGGAGAGAAAAAAATACACCAAAATATAAAGAAAAAGATGTTCAGTGAGGAACTGGTAGAGGAGATGTCCCCCTCCCCACCTTTCCCCAGGTAATCAGAAAACCAGTCCTTTTCCCATCACTGTGTCTCCAAATCAGGTCAGCAACACCACCACTGCCTTCCAGACACTCCCCGGTCCAGCACTAACTAATGGCAGTCACATATGACTGGGCCTAACAACACTCTGACATTTCTAGGAGAGGGCTCCAAGTCTCCCATAAAAAGAAAGGGAGAAGGGTTTGGATATACCCACACCTAGGAATCTAACTCAGTCTCCAGGAAAGCAGCTCTGCTTCTGGTCATTAGAGATCAAGAAACCCCCCTCAAGGAGTCCACCTTCACATGCCATGCAACTCTGGGAAATAAGCATCAGCCAAAACTTGGCCAACGTCACTGCGCTTCATCTGATTCTGCCAAGCCAGAGCAGGTACCTTCAGCCAAGGCACCAAGAACCAAAAGCAGACCGACCCAAATCTCTAGGGAAGTGGCGCTCCACTGAAGGACAAGAAAACCTCCACCCCCAAAGCAGGAAGTAGAGTGAAGACTTCAAAGGGCTGGTGCCAGAAGTCAGAGCTCTGTAAGGAAGCTGTACTAGACAGTAAGCAGGAACAGGTGGCCAAGATTGGGCGAGGTGAATTCAAGCTCAGAGCTCAGGTTTAACAAAGCATGTGTCAATCGACCCAGCATGGATTTCCATAAACTTCCCCATGCGGAACAGAAGCACAGACTTGAACTAGCTACAGAATTGTGCACCTCGGGATCCTTGTATTTCAGTGACTTTGGAATAAATATCAAGTCATTCTTCAAGATTCCCAAAGTTCAACTTTCCAAATGGATTCTGAGTTAAGTCAGAATTAGGAATTAGTTCAAGTTAGGAATTTTGCAAAGAGCTTCAGGAGGCAAATATTCATTTCAAAGCAAATAGCGTAAACCAAAAGGTATTTCATTCCCAAATTTTGGAAATGGACATATAAATATAAGAATGATGCTAAAATTAAGTTGAGATTCCACATAACCAAATTCCAAGTAGCCTGATGGTCCTTCAGCTATGTCCAAACACCATCCCATTCACAAAATAAAGACAAGAGCAGTCACAATTATTGAGTGTTTCTTCACCTGGGACGCAAAGCATTCTTCATGTTGCCTCACGGGGGTACTTCCCATTATACTTTAGTGGAGGAACGAGTGAGGATGTCCATTATACAAGGAGCAAAACCCATGTAAAACATATCACCTGCAATGTTCCAACAAATTTCCTACAAAAAAATATCTAATTCTAAAATATATGCCAAAACAACTACAGAATGAATTGAAATGCAGACACTCTATAGTCAAGGAAGCCCGCATGCCACTAACAAAAGATTCTCCGAACAAAGGAACACTTAGAATAGAAAAATCTTCCTCTCAGACTATGAGATGACTCCAGACATATTGAATTTCCACTAATTGTTGAAACATAGTATCTTCTTTATTTTTCTTTTCAGCATAGGATGAGTGAGAACAATGAGAACAGAATGTCCTGGGTGGTAAAAGGCACTAATAATCACACACATAATTCTGGCTTCCAAACCTATTCCTGCAGAGGACATATAAAGGAAAAGGGTAGCAACAGAATAAGGAATGTAGAGGACAAGGAAATAGATCATCATCTTCATCGCACCCACATGAGCTTCAGTCTGGGGATTCCAAAAATGAGTGGTGCTTCTCTGCATCTTCTGTATATGTTTCCTCAAGGACTCAATTAAGAGGGAAACAGAAATCACATTACCAATGAGCAGCAGAGATGAACTCAATACAAAAGAGGTCACCAAGTACAAGTTGTCACCAGAGAGATCAAACCCTGTACCATTTCTCCCAGTCACAGATCCAGAAAAGGGTAAGGTCTGTTTGAGCACAAGGTTCAGGAGAGTGGTAAGGGCAGAAATCAGCACACAGGTCACCAGCAGCTGGGGCATCTTTGCGAGGAGATTCCGTTTCAACAGTAGAAACACATAGTGTTGGAAGTTAGCAATCTTCACACAGTACAAGGCGTTGAGCAAGGTTACAAACCAGAGGCTGCTAGAGTCCAAAAACAACCAACACCATAGGATGAAAGTGGCTACAGGCACTGAATATTCAACTTTCATGGAGACTAATGCACACATCACATACAAAAGACTCAATCCCAGCATCAGAAACCGGGTGATTCCCAAGCTAAACAGGATCCTGTCAAAAATGGTGAGTCCAGGGTTCTTCTTCCAGGCCTTATAACTGACCACGGCAATAAACAGACTGGGAACAAGTCCAACAAAATTAAAACTTGTGACAATGATGTGAGAGAAAAAAGGTAGCTGACCCAGCATCCTGACTCACTGAGGGTGCTGCTGTTCTGGGGCTGATCCTCAAGAGTAGGGGAGGCTGGAGTGAGTGAGGAGCACCGTGCCCAGCTGGGAAGGACAAGGTTTGTTGTGTTTCCCCTTCATGCACAGAGCGGAAGAAGTGCCACTATTGCTCTAAGAGTCAGCTGCTTTTACTGCATGCAAATCTCCCAGAGATTGCATTACTCTTTCTCCTGCCCCAAAACAGACCTCTTTAAGTAGCTAAGGTAAACCTGGGAACGCTCTCCTGGAAGACCAGGAGATCCAGCATGGAAGAAGTGTCACTAGTGCTCTTGAGCCAGCTGCTTTTACTGCATGCAAATCTCCCTGAGATTGCATTACTGTTTCTCTTTCCCTCAAACACACCTCAACAAGCTTCCCAGTTAGGTGAACTGGGAAGTGCTCTCCTGTAGAACAAGACGAGCTAGACAGAGGACACAGGACAGGTCCAAAGACGTCAGAACAAAAAGCAGAGTTCCCACCAGTGTTTCTGCCCCTGTTTCACAGCAAACGCAGCTTTTCTTCACAGCAACCCCAAATAATGCAGGATTCCATCAACCACTCCAGCACTCCAGGCCCCCAACCACACATGTACAGATGATATGAGTCCAACTTCTCTCTGCCCTAGAACTGTTGATGCTGCAGTGGTTTTCTTCAAGTATCACCTCAGTCACGCCAGCAGGATCCTGGTTGTTTTAAGCAAGAACAGCCTCACTGCTATGTTGCTCTTGTTCATTTATAGGAAGTAAATCAATATCTACATATTTCATCAAAACTTGACTCAACCTATATAATGGCTTATTTTTTCATAAATTAAAAATTTCAAAGCAGATGTGCATACGATTAAAATAAACAAAGAACCTAGGAGACATTTGTTCAGCCTTAAAAGTTAAAATTTACTACACAACTACAAAAGACCGTAAAGGAATGAAAGGAACCCAAAGGTAAAACAACCTCACTGCTAGCTGACAGGATTCTGACCTCCATACCAAGGGTCTGCACTTTATCCCACATGGCGGGTTTCTGGGAACCAGAATCCTGAGGAATGTCTATTGCAACATAACCCACTGCTACTTAGGTGAGTACATCACCTATTACATGCTGCGCACAATAAGCTGCACTAAACTGTTGTCCAATGTTATAACTGCAGGCATTTCTAATACCTTGCGAAGTCAGTCTCACAGGTCATACTTTAAAATGAGAGTACAAAGGAACAAACAGGCAATACATAAGTTAATTAATTAAAGTAAATCCCAGGATGATAAAAATATCGGCAACAAGACAGAACCAGGATTCAAACATAGTCTACAGAATCACTGCAGTTTTCCTCTTTCCCTCAAATAAACTTCCCTGTTTCACCTACATCATTTATCAACACAAACAGTTAAAACGAGTAAGTAGCCCCAAATACAGAGCTGGTAGTTTCCAAAGCAAAACTCATGTTTGCAGAGAGAGCATTATGACTATGCTGCATTCTCCTACACCGTTTCCTCTTCTCCATGGCAACCACAGGAAGAGAAGTCTTGAGAATGGTTCCAAATGGGGCAGGAAATACAGAAGGTCTCTCCTTGCTGTTGTCATGGTGTTGGGTTCTGGAAACCAGGACATGAACTCAGTGACACTGCACAGGAGCAGCCCTGGAGTGAAGAGGCAGGTCAAGGACCTTCAGGTTCCCTCCTGTGCCTTCTGCAGTTCAGAGAGAAAGGACCCCTTGGATCCAGGCATGACCAGGCTTACAGCACATGACGTTCACAAGCATCTGCCTCAGCTTCTTGTTTCCCAGAATGAGAATAAATGTGTGGCAACTAGGATAAAACATTGCCATAATTTCTGCAATGATCTTCACCATCTTTTTTCCTGGTAAGAAACGACTAGAATAGACCAGTAAAAAGGAAGTAAAATAAAGTAGGAAAAGAAAGAGGAAGGAGAAGATGATTCTAATGGCCCTCTTGTGGGCTTCAGCACTGGGATCACTGGGGCTGGAGCCATTTTGCTGTATCCGCCACATGTGTTTGCCCAACGAGAAGAGGAGCAGAAGGCAGGAGGTCAAAGACACAATGAGGGGAGGGAGGTCCCTCAAAGTTCCAAGAACATGGATCACATCAAATTCATTCTTTTTCCTGAAGTACTCAGTCCTGTTCCTTGTGATGTCAATTCCACAGAAATCAGAATAGACCCTGAACTCCCGGATCAGGGACAGGACGCTGGCGCAGGGTAGGAGCAGGGCGCCCAGCAGCCCCCCGGCCACCAGACTGGAGACTCTCCACTTGAGCCACAGGAAGGCGGGGTGAGAGAAACTGGCAATTTTCAGGCAGTAGAGGACGCTCAGACAGGTGACCAGCCAAATGCTGAAATCATTTATAAAAGTCCACATAATTTCATAAAAATACATTCCTATCATTTTAGGGCAAGCTTTGGGTGGAAACACCAATATAAAGTCATCAGCCAAGAGAGAACACAGCAACACAACCCTGGAGAGAGCCAGCAAGGTAATGATGAGGTCGGACAAAGAGATCCTCTTGCTCTTGAGCCAGCTGCTGCCATAGACCCAGGCAACGAAGCCATTCCCCAGTACCCCGAGGATGAACTGCGTGGCAGACAGAAGCAGAAACACGCTCTCCGTGAGGCTCAACATGGCAACTCCCAGGTAGGCCTGGTCTTGGTTCTTCCTGTTGACGGACAATCACCTCACCGAGTCACAACGTTTCTCCTTCAGTCTACCTGTGGCTTCACAGTACCTGCAATTGGTCTCTGCACAAAGGAGGTTGCGGTCGGGTGCTGGTTAGCATGCTCCCTCTGCCTCTGCTAGGTCCTCTTCACAGATGGCATGGACTGGCACTATGCACCTGGGATCAAGACTCTGGAGCTCTTTGCTAAAATGCAAATGGAGGAGTGTCTGGTGTCACAAAGGGAAGGAAGAGATCGGAGTTACAGGGCAGATGGAGGTCTTGGCTCCATTTCAAGGGAGCAGGATTCTAAGGCACCCAGAGCAGGAAGGTGAGAGTCACCAGTGTCACACAAAACCACTCAAAGTGTGAGATGTCTCAGTCCTCAGAGGGAGGACTCAGGGACACACACAGAGAGGGAAGGATCAGAAGAACCTACGGATACTGAAGACAGCTTATTTAACACAGTGCCTTACAAATGTTCACATTGCCCAACAGCAGCACTGTTCATATGGAGATACCTGTGTATATAAATATACATCACTATATATATATATGTGAAGACTTATCATATATGTAACATATATATATATAATTTGCATCTCATACTATATGGACAACACTCATGTCACAACCTGAATATCTCTTTGAAATATATACATACTGGGAACACAGAACCGTATTTTTCCAACCTGTCAGTATGTCCATTCACTATTTTCCATTCCATTCTATTTCATGAGGTGCTACTTGTGTATCCCAAACTTGTTTTTACCATCTCCCAGTGAGTGATGATGAATACTGTGTCTTTTGTTAATTAAACTGCACTTACTTATCACTAGCTTTAAAAAACTACATAAATTATAGGAGTACCACTTCACACCCCAAGTTCTAGAGTCCTCACATAATCACACAGGCTTCCTCTCCTCTAGGCCTCCACCCTCAGAAACCCTCATATTTTTTAAGTGATTTCTGCTTCTATGACTTGGAAAACTGGCAGAGATGAGTACAGGGGACAAAATATGGGGGCCTCTCCATGAGGCACTCTTACATTCCCTCCCTTGAGAGGGAGCCACATGTGGAGACTTACTTCCAAATGAGGATGTCTGGAAGAAAGTAGAATAACTGGATGTGGGTAAGCCTGGCATATACCACCCTAACCAGCCGTCACAGTGGTGAGGCCTGGAGTTCAGTCAAGTTGCTATCATGTGTCTCTATGAGATGTGACAGCGGGGGTGCACCCACTCAGTGTTCTCACCGCAAGCACCCACAATGCTCGACTGAGAAACACCACCGACAGAAGCCACTAAGAGTAATGCCTGGAGATGTCATGGAACATGATGTTCCAGACAAGGCAGTTTCCTTCCTTCTCATCTCTAGTGTGAACAGGAGTGATGGAACTGGCGAAACTGGAATTGGAATTCAGATAATGGTTTGTGCATCAATATTAGCGTCTTTGTTTTGGATAGCCAGTTGCTATACAATGTGAACCTCAGAAAAATCGAGGGGAATGTAGGAATTCTTCAGACTCTGCGATTTCTGTGTGAAAAAAATAGAATACTTTTGAAAAGAATTTATATACTTGTGGTAAAGCTGTTTGTATGAAAACTCACATTTTTAACATTTTTAAAATGTCAAAATTTTTTAAATTTAATTTTTAAAAACTCACATTTTTAACAACTCAAGAACAATGCGTCCCAGACATTAGAAGACAGAACTTTTCCCTAACACTGCAAGGTTGCGCAAAGAAAACACCATGGACAGACAACAAATCAGGCTGTGTGGACACACCCACATACACAGCGCCGGACTCACAGATTCATGACATCACCAGTCTCTACGGGACAAAGCTCACGACTAGATGCCAGTTAAGGGCATATGTAAAGGGTCACCTGTGTCACTCACAGAAAGTCCACCCGCTTCCAAGTCAGTCACATCTGGCTGGCCCCCCACTGTGACCCTGGCAGCTGTGTCCCACCCAGCTCTCAGCAGCTACATCCTGAGGCAGGTCAATGACTCCCTCAGAGCTTCTGTTCCTCTTTACAAAGATGCCATCGACAACTTCTTACTGCGTGGGGTAATTGTGTGATGAAGGACCCATGTAATGACCTAGCCTGGTGCCCAGAAAACACTGTCATCAAACTTAGGCTTATTATTCTTTCCTTCTAAATCACCACGTGATTTTTCACGTTAATCTCTCCTTTCAAAAAGGAGAGCAGTTGAAGGCAGCTATTGATCAGAGATAGCAGATCTAGGATGGTTTCATGGCAGCTCCCCAGGGAAGGGGTCAGCTCTGCTGGCAGAGTTGTAGCATCTCTAGGGAAGAGGATGGAAGGTGAAAGGCAGACCTCTAAGAGCTGCTGTCAGGTGAGTGAGCTGACTTTTGCTCCTTAGCCTGTAGAACCAGCATTTGCATCTTCCCCATGATTATGCGGTCCAGTGGGTGTGCACATGTGTAAGTGTGCACGTCTGGGCTTAGGACAGAGGGGATAAATGGGTGCAGAGAGAATGTGCATGCGATAGAGCAAGTCCAAGAGAGAGTATAGAGAGCATGAGAGAACACCAGACAGAGAGCCCAGAAAAAGAATGTGAAGATTCCTGAGAGGCATGGGGAGGGCTCGCCTGCCTTCAAACACCCCTCGCCCAACACTGGTCCTGACCTGCCCTGCACTGTGAATCAGTGTAACTGCTAAAACCAATAGAGAGCCAACAGAGATGGGTGAGCCTGATGCTTACACAACATCTGGTGATGAGGTAGGATGGTTGTCCAGCCACTATTTGCTACTTTGCACCCTCCAGCACCACCACCTGGGGCTACTGCTCCAGCATCTCCCGCACTGCCTTCTGATCCACTGCCCTCGGCCCTGTCCAGTCCAGCCTTCAGATGGGAGCTGCTTTTTTTTAATTATTTTTAATAATTTATTTATATATATTTCACATCAATTTAATCTCCATATAATCTCCAGGGGTCACCCACCACCTCCCCTCCCTGATCGCTCCAGCTGGTCCCCACCCTCCCATTGTGTATTTTCATTTGATTGTCCATATATTAGTGAAACCATTTGGTTTCTGTCTTTTTCTTTCAGGCTTATTTCTGCTAGTATGATTTCTTCTAGGTACATCCACATTTCAATAATTTCATCACATTTGTCATTAATTCAATAATTTCAATAATTTCATCACATTTTAATTCAAATAATTTTTGAATTGAATTAATTCAAATTCAATAATTTCATCACATTTTAATTGATGGGTAATACTCCATTGTGTAGTTAGCTATGCCACATCTTCTTCATCCATTCATGCTGCTGGCTGCTGTGTGTGATACTGCCGAAGGAGCGCCTCCTGTGACTACCTCCAGCTGCATCCCTTATGGGTGTGCTAGGCAGCTCCAAGCTCTCACCTAAAAGACAAGGCCATCTCCCACAAGCAGCTCTTGGCTTGGACGCTGGCACAACAGACGACAACTGGGTAGGACAGACAGTCTTTTGTAGTCTAGAAACCTTGTCCTTCTCTCCTCCGACTCTCCCCATCAATAAACCCTGGTGCACTCAGTCTGTGTCATCTCTTGCAACTGTAAGCACCTCTTACAACTGTAAGCACCCAAGAAACACGACACTTCCCCCCAAGCTGGCACTTTCAGTTTTACGCTGTTTAGATGCAGCTCTCAGTTTTCCAGTAACTAGACAGACAAGATGAAGGGAGAACTTTCTGTGCCTGTGTGAAGACACTCACTGGCCAGTACACTGGAGCCACTCACCTGCCTGCCAGCACCGCTCCTGCCTGCTGAGCTACTCTCTACATCCCACAGCCGGGAGCCGGAAGCTGGCATGCTCTTCTGGTGGGCTAGTCCTACATCACTTCCCACAAGCCTGACCTCATACCCACTACACCCCTGAAGAGGGCCTGGTCCTCCATTTCATGCCCTTCTTAACCCCTTAACCACCTCCCTTAGCCTATTGATTTCCTTGTCGGGAATTTCCACCTGCAAATCTCACACATACGTGGAGTTGCTCTGAGGAAAATAATGCTGGACGTGGCTTCCGATACAGGTCTCTGGGCTTGTGAAATCACCACTGTCCCTTGTATCCCCATGAGTACCTCCACTCTGATGGGAGGTGGGAGATACAAATATTGAAACAAATGCCCTTACAGAGTCTCCTGCTTCTCTCACTCCATGAGTGAGCAGTGTGACTACAGAAGAGGCAAGAAGGAGAGAGAACTCTGGGAAGAGAACACCAGGCAGCCCGGAGAGAAGAGCGTGAAGATTCCTGGCAGTCTGGGGGACTCACCTGTCTCTCAGCCCCCAGCTGTGATTGGCCCCTCCCCACCTCCCACCTGCCCAGCCCACCTTGGCCCCTGCATGCCCCTGCCCAACAGCCAGATTTTCAGGCTGGACAAATCCTGACTCCAATGTCATTTTGAGTATTTTCTTCCTCTCCTAGGAAAAATGCTTTATGTTGGCAAGATCTGACTGTGCTCCCACGTCTCTCCACCCACCTTGTAATCATGGAAAAAAGACAGATTTTTAGAAACCAAAGATGAATGGGACTCTGGGTCTCCCCTTCCCTACCTTTATTGCATGAACCATTTCTTCAAGTTGTCTGTCTCCTCCCAAACACAGTTTTCTCTCCTGTTTAATGGGTACTTTTACCAATGTTACCAAAGAGGGTTTCAGTGTGAGGAGCCAATAAATAACATGGGAAAGACAATGCTGAGTTGGTAGCAGGTGTGAGTTCTAGCCACACCCCAGTTACATTAACAGAGCAGATGTTCCATGATGTCTACAGACACTACCTGACACACAATGTTCATTTCAGAAAGTTGTAATCCCTAAAAGAAAGATCTAACCTCCCTTTACTGACCAGCAGAGAATGAGATGCAGGATACTTCTTGCTTGTGGTAGAAAGCTGACAACTTACAGTTCAAAGAGATAAATTCCAAAAAGTTTTGTAATGCCTGCTTTGTAAGTTCTGAGTGACAATCATATTGGAAGCAGCAAAATCCCAAACACACCTCATTACTCAAATGTGCCCAAGGGTAACTTCAGCAAGGGTCTATAAAATCTCATGACATTCTTAAAGTCATCAAAAATAGTCCTACAATAAGTTCTAATTAAAAACAGAACATTCAGTAAGGGGATGAGGAAATAAAAACAATGTAGAAAAGTCAGGAAATGAATTAGTAGGATTTTGACAATACAAGAAAAAACGAACTCAGATAATGGGATACTGAAGTATATTGGGGCATTTTCTCTTAGGCAAAGCATTATAGTTTGTATTCCTTGTTGAAATTTTGAGCTTTTTTGAGGAGCTCTGCCTAGGGGCTGTATTGGGAACCAACCACCTTGTTCAAAGCACAGGAGCAGATATAAAAGGAAAAGGGGTTGTAAAATGGAGGAAATAGAATGATGAAGGGAAATACAAGCCATTGTGTCAAGATGTACAGAAACAATGTCCTCAAAGACTGAAGACTCTACCTCAGTGAGGAGAAACCAGATGGTGAAATCAGAACACCCTATGTGTATCCTATGAATGGATAAATGGATGGATGAATGGACAGATGAATGGATGGATAGATGAGCAAGCATTTATATGCTGTAAATAATTATAAATGTGTATATTTTTGGTAACAACAGGAACATATGCTAATTTTAGGAACTTGGAAAATGAAAAACGTGTAAAGCTCCATTTAAAAATCATGCCTGCTTGTAGTTTTCTTTGACTATAAATATATGTTACAAAAATCAGTATCATACTGCATACATACATACTTATTTTCATTTCACTTAGTGGGAGAGCATCAGCATTTTCCCATGTCGTGCAAAAATGATATTTAACAATGAAGACATAGATGCCAGCTCACCATGAACATACACATGACTGCACACATGTGTGGTAGAGCACATGTTACTGGAAACAGTGACACAACTGCGAGTCTGCAACAGGACAGATCTTGCTCTCCCGTGAGCAGCTCCAGGAACCATGGAGCTGCAGAACACAGCTGCTGCACGGCCCACCAGATTGTCCACTGTGTGCCCTGAGACGGTTCGTTACTGCCAGGGCATCCAATCCTGAGGAGAATGGGAGATGGGAGGGCACCCTGGTGTAGGGGCACCATCTAGAAATCACACTGTTTCCTCCGCCCACACTACAGGCAAACCCTGCACACACGGCAATACCTACAAACAAGAGGAAGCTGTAAAGCACAGGCAGCTCTGCAAACTGCAGGTAACTGCAACTATCACTACACAGATGAGGGGAAGGAAAACTGCTATCTGGGGACCATGAGGGCCTCTGTGACTCACGCACAGGTCTTCTGTGATGGTGTGGACTTAGTCCCTCTGGGGAATGCTCTTCCGACACCCAGGAGTAAGAGTCTAATGTGATGAATGCCTCTAGGTTATAAAGTCTAAAATACAGGCTTAGAGAGTTCTTAGTGAATACTGCTGTCAAAGTCTTGTGGGAAGAATGATGAAATGTCTGGTAACCAAGACCAGAGATGCTGGGATTTCTTATTAATAGAGAATATCATTTTAATAAAGGTACTTAATTTCAGATATATGAATATTACTTAAGTATATTATAAACACAAAAAGTTATGCAGAACTATAATTTACTACTCCCCGATTTCCATTCCAAAACTTCAGTGTTCCATATTTAGACTCTTGTTTCTCTGTAGTCACAATGCCATTGCTCCAACACCCCTACATTAAAAAAAAAAGAAAGAAAAAGAAAAACCATGATCCTGGAGACGTGCAGTGTTCACACAATTCAGTGTACTAACCTATATGCAGAGGACACAGATTCACCAAATCAGGCGCTCCACTACTAGCTCAGGGACTCCCTGGGTGTTCTATTGCATTCCATCCACCGGATGGGGTGCAAGAACTGGGAAATTTGCACTCAGATTGTATTAATTTCACCATTTTGACATATCCTTTTCACCTTAGGGCACTTCATAGGCTTTAACATCTCAGACACCATCCTGGTTTGGGATTCATGAACACTTTCCTCCACCTATCAGTTACCTCCACCTGTCAGGAAGCCTCCTGACAAAACAAACAAATTCAGTCCTACCCTTTCCTGCTAGTAACAGTTTAGTAACATTAAGCAAGTTGAGGACATTGTTTCTGTACATCTTGACACAATGGCTTGTATTTCCCTTCATCATTCTATTTCCTCCATTTTACAATCCCTTTTCCTTTTATATCTGCTCCTGTACTTTGAACAAGGTGGTTGGTTCCCAATACAGCCCCTAGGCAGAGCTCCTCAAAAAAGCTCAAAATTTCAACAAGGAATACAAACTATAATGCTTTGCCTAAGAGAAAATGCCCCAATATACTTCAGTATCCCATAGAATTACAGGGTGATTTCCATTATACAGAGATACAACAACCACACAAAAAATACAGGATAAATAATAATTTTGAAATTCTATAAAATAGATAATCTTTAAATATTAGAAAAAAATAACTGATTTCAAGAATTCACATACTTCAGAGGTGAGATTCCAAAAAGAAAAATACATTCTTCAGAGGTGAGATTCCAAAAAGAAAAATACATTCCTCAAATCTTAGGGAATTCTGGTAATAGAGAAACTCTTGATCCAAACCTATGAGATGACAACAGGTATTCTGATTATTGAAATTCCACTACTTGTTAAAACAAAGGATCTTCTTTGCTTTTGATTTCACCGTGGGATGTGAGAATAATAAGAATTGAATGTTAGGTGGCAAAGGGTGGAAATAATCATACAAATGGATGTGGCCTTTCAACATATCCCTGCAGAGGGCAGATAAAGGAGCAGGGTGGTATTGGAATAGGGAATGTAGAGGATAAGGAAATAGATCATCAGCTTCATCGCACCCACATGAGCTTCAGTCTGGGGATTCAAAAAATGAGTGACGCTTCTCTGCATCTTTTGTATATGTCTCCTCAAGGAACTGATTGACAGGGAAACAGAAGTCACATTAATGATGAAATACAGGAACGAACTCAACATCAAAGAAGTCACCAAAATCAAGATGTCCCCAGTGACATCAAACTCTGCCATTTCTCCCAGTCACAGTCTAGTCATGAGTGAGGCCATTCTGAGCACAAGGTATAGGAGAGTGGTAAGTGCAGAAATCAGCGCACAGGTCATGAGCAGCTGGGGTATCTTTGAGGGAGATTCCGTTTCCACTGTAGAAACACATAGTGTTGGAAGTTCATAATCTTCACACAGTACAAGGCGTTGAGCAAGTTTGTAAACCAGAGGCTACTAGAGTCCAAAAACACCCAACAAGACCCGGTGAAAGTGACTACAGGCATCGACCTGACAACAGCTGGGAAAGAGAGAAGCTAGTAACATACAGAAGCAACAATCCCAGCATCAGAAACCAGGTGATTGCCACGCTGAACAGGAGTCTGTCAAAACCCGAGAGTTGTGGCTCTTCATTCAAGCTGTAAAACTGACCATGAAAATAAACAGACTGGAAACAGTCCAACAAAATTAAAACCCAAGGTGACAATGACAGCAGAGGAAAAAAGTGGCCGACGCATCCTGACCTCTGAGGGTACTGCAGATGTAAGGCTGATGCTCGAGCAGGGGAGGCTGAAGCATGAGAGCACACCATGCCCAGTTGTGAAGAACAAGGCTTCTTATGTTTTCCCCATACCCAGCATGGCAGAAGAGCCACCAGTGCTCTAAGAGTCAGTTGCATTTACTGCATGCAAATCTCCTAGAGATGATATTACTCTTCCTCCTTCCCTCAACTACACCTCATCAAGCAGTTTAGGTGAACTGGGGAGTGCTCTCCTGCAGGACCAGGAGAGCTGGACAGAAGAGACAGGGCAGGTCCAAGGACTTCACGATAAATGGCAGAGTCCTCACCGGAGTTTCCATCCCTGTTTCACAGCAAATGCAGCTTTTCTCCATTGAAATCCCTAACAGTGCAGGATTCCATCAACTACTACATCACTTCATGCCCCCAACCACACATGCACAGATGATATGAGGCCAAATTCTCTCTGCTCTTGAACTGTTGATGTTGTTGTGGTTTCCTCCACATATATCTCCAACTACACCAGCAGGACCCTCCCACCCCTTAACACCTACAATGAATAGCAGTTTGCTAACAGATCAAAGACGTCCCTTTTTTTTCTTCTTGTCCGTTTGTTTTCTTTCCTTCCAGCTTTATTAAGTTATAATTGACATAGAACATTGTGCAAGTTTAAGGTGCATGATGTGTTGATTTGGTCCTTATATAAGCACCCCCCATTCCATCATATAGTTATACTCTCATTTCTGTGATGAGAACAATTAAAGTCTACTCTCTTCGCAACTTTCAGTTCTGTAACACAGTAATAGCTATAATCACCATGCCATTTATTAGATTCCCAGACTTGTTAATCTTATAGCTGAAAATCTATACCCTTTGACAAACATCTCCCCATTTCTTTCATCCTCCCCAACTCCTGGTTAACTACTATGACACTATCTTCTGAGGCCAACTCTTTTAGACTCCATGTGAAAGTGGTCTATATAGTAGTTATCATTGTTTTCTTTCAGTTTGCCTAACACCTTCAAGGTTCATCCAATTTGTTGCAATTAGCAGGATATCCTTTTTAAAATTTTTTGACATTTTAAATTGTTTTCACATATTTATATTTTTTATACAGTTGTATGCCCCAAGGTTCTCCCACCACCTTGTCACCCATGAATCATCATCTTAATCACTTGTGCCCACCTCTCCCCCAATCTTGAACCCCCTTCGATTCCTTTGCTCTATGCTTAAGTTCTGTTGGCAGTTTATTAAGACTTACTTACAAGGACCTCCCATTTCCAAAAAGAACATTTTCATCACTGAATTTCAGGTTTCTACATTTTAATTTGCTCAACAGTCATATATATAGATCTGTATCACAGTTATTTGCCACATCTTATTTTTCTTAGAAAATAAATCCCACTCAGCAGTGCTTCCTCTGTAGGTTGGTTGCATGCTTCAACCACATAGAGGTGTTTTTCCTTGGGAATCTAAGTGCCAAAGTACTCTGGTACCAAATACACAGCAATGCTCTGGTTACAGGGTTCTGGTCTAAGCAGACAACTCAATGTCCAATTTCTCTGTAATTGCTGAAACAGTAAGGGCACAAAAGGCTAGGTAGATGTACTAGCTAAGACTATGAGCATGAGGAGAGTGACATCTATTACCTTCTGCTGTTGGGTGAAACCAAGGAGCACTTTCAGATACAGCCAGAACAGGTCCAAATCAGCATCCAAACAAGCACAAAAGTTCTCTATTTTTGTATTTCTTAAAGGACTAGAGAAGAGAGGGTAAGACAGGAAGATTATCAAATCTATCAGAGGAAAATAAATATATAAGGCTGCATAAGACACATGGCAAGTCTAAAGGAAACCCCTGAGTTACAGCCTAGGTGCTCACAGAACCATCTGTATGAATCAGTGAGGACAGATTGTGATCTAATGTGTGCCCAGGTGAGTTCAACAAGCAAACAAAGAGTGAATCAGTGAAGTAATGAAGAAAGGGGTGATTATTGTGTAACATGGACTGCTACTTAAATATCTATAACATAGATCACTGCAAATAATTAAATTACTATAAATAGCTATCTGATTAGAATAAATAATATGGAGCAAGATCTAAAAGTGAGCTTACTGGCCATCCTACTAAAAGCAATCTACAGATTCAATGCAATTCCATTAAAAATTTCAATGACACTCTTTAAATACATAGAATCAATATTACTGAAGTTCACATGTAATAAAAAAAATTCAAATAGCCAAAACCCACATAACAAAAAGATAATGAAGATATCACATGCCCAGTTTTTAAAGTATATTACAAGGTCATAAGAATCAAAACAGCAAGGTACTGGAACAAAGTACAGAAATAAATCCACACATGTATAGTCAACTAATCTATGACAAAGAGCAAACTTGGAACAAAAATAAAATAAATTGAAACAAAATGGATAGTTTCTTCAATAAATGATGCTGAGAAAAAAGACTTACAAAGAGGAAAAAATCGGTCTAGATAACTCCCTCACACCATGCACAAAAACAAACTGAAAATGGATGAAAGACTTGGATGGAAGACCCAAAAAATATCGAGAAAAAAACATAGGGAAAATATTCCACTATCTCTACTGCACACATATTTCAGGACACATAAACAAAAGCAAAGAAAATGAAGGAAAACACAAACAACTGGGACTACATCAAACTAAAAAGCTTCTGTACAGCAAAAGAGACAATCTAAGCAAAACAAAGAGACAAACTAACTGAATGTAAAAAGGTTTTGCACTCCATACAAGTGATCAGGATTAAAGATCAAAGATCTACAGAGGACTCACATGACTAAACAAAAAAAAAAAGTATTTAGACAGCACAAAGAAAGAAAACTATAGGCCAATTTCCCTAACAAACATGGACGCAAAAAAATTTAAATAAAACCCTGGCAAATCGAATACAACAATGTATGAAAAGCATTATTCACCATGACCAAGTGGGATTTATCCCAGGGGCACAGGGATGGTTCAACATTCGAAAATCAATTAATATAATCCACCACATCAACAAGGAGAAAAACAAAACCATATGGTCATATCAATAGATGCAGAGAAAGCATTTAATAAAGTTCAACACCCATTTATGATAAAAGCTCCTGAAAATTTGGGGATAAAAGGAACATATTTCAACATAATAAAAGTCAACTATGACAAATCTACAGCAAACATCATCTTAAACGGGGGAAAACTAAAATCATTCCAGTTAAGATCTGGAACCAGGCAAGGATGCCTATTCTCTCCACTACTTTTTAACATTGTACTAGAAGTTCTAGCAAGGGCAAAGAGACAAGAAAAAGGCATAAAAGGAATACAAATAGGGAAAAAGAACTGAAGCTCTCATTATATGCAGACAATATTATTCTTTACGTAGAGAATCCAAAAAAATCCACACAAAAAATTCTTGAAACAATAAACCAGTTCAGCAAAGTAGCCAGTTACAAAATCAACACACAGAAAACAGAAGCTTTTCTATACACAATAAGTCAAGCAGAAGAAGAATTTTAAAACCCATCCCATTTACCACTGCACTGAAAAAAATAAAATACCTGGGGATAAACCTAACAAAACATGTGAAAGATCTATACAAAGAGAACTGCAAAACTCTGCTAAAAGAGATAGAAGAAGACATAAGGATATGGAAAGGTATTCCCTGCTCATGGATTGGAAGAATTAACATCATCAAAATGGTTATCTACCAAAAGCAATCTACAGATTCAATGCAATCCCTATAAAAAGTCCAACAACATTCTTCAAAGAGATAGAGCAAAAATTACATAAATGTATATGGAATAACAAAAGACCTCAATTATCAAAAAACCTCCTGACCAGAAAAAGAGAGAATGGAGGTATTATTATTCCAGACTTCAAACTATACTGCAAAGCCATAGTAATTAAAACAGCTTGGTACTGATACAAAAACAGATAATCAGACCAATGGAACAGAACTGAAACCCCTGAAATAAAGCCACACATATATAGTCAACTAATCTTTGACAAAGGATTGAAAAACTTACATTGTAACAAGGACAGCCTCTTCAATATATAGTTTTGGGAAAACTGAACCAAGACATGCAAAAAAATGAACCAAGATACCTCCCTCACACCATGTACAAAAACTAACTCAAAATGGATAAAAGAGTTAGAGTAAGATCTGAAATCATAAAATACATAGAGGAAAACATGGGCAAAACCCTTCATGAGTTACAATTCAGAAATCCACTTTTGGCCACATCTATAGATGGCAAAAAAAAAAATGAAGGAAAACATAAAAATAGCTATATCAAATGAAAAAGCTTCTGTACAGCAAAAGAGACAACAGAAAAAAACAAAAAGAATCCCAACTGGGTGAGAAAAAATTTTTCCCCTCCATACAAGTGATAAGGGTCTGATAACAAAGATACACAACGAACTCACACAACTTAACAAAAACAAAGCAAAAAAACCAATTAAAAATTGGGAGAATGGGGAAAAACTGAAACCATTCCAATTAAAGTCCGGAACCAGGCAAGGATGCCCACTCTCTCCACTCATTTTCAACATAGTTCTGGAAGTCCTAGCTAGGGCAATAAGAGAAGAGAAAGATATAAAAGGAATCCGAATAGGGAACGAAGAAATAAAGTTATTATTATACGCGGATGATATGATTCTCTATGTAGAGAACCCAGAAAAATCAACAGAAAAACTGATTGAAATAATAAACCGATTTGGTAAGGTAGCTGGATACAAAATCAACACGCAAAAATCAACAGCATTCATATATGCAAAGAATCAGTCAGAAGAAGAAGAAATTAGAAAAAACACCCCATTTACCATTGCACCAA
>PVHY01015487.1:0-35865 GCA_004024945.1 Uropsilus gracilis
AAGGTGATCAGTGAAAATGCTAATGAAGAGTGTGTAGCCTGCTTTGTAGAGAGTAGCAGGCAAATAAGAGTATCCAGTTAAGGTTAAAGGTAATTGCAAAGGAACTGCCTGTAGCCTGCTTTGGAGAAAGAAGCAAGCAGATAGCTGTATCCAGTTAAGTAAAGACAGAAAGTCTCTTTTTACCCACTTTCACAACCACGAATTTTATGGTCAGCGGTAGTGAGGTAATCAGCAATAAAAAAGGAGTGCTCCACCACCCCCAAATAGCTTTGCCTGAAATGATTTCTTTTGCTGATAACTTTGTCTCACCCACTTTCTATGAAAAAGTATTTTGTACAACTCCTAAGGTCTACTAGTTAGAAGGAAGCTTCCCGATTCATGAATAATTTATTAAAGCCAATTAGATCTTCAAATTATTTAGATGACTTTCGCCGGGCATAAATTTTTACATATAGATAGGGGAGTTCATAAATATGCTGAAAGTTATATGAATCTTGATGAAACACCCCTTCCCCCTGACTTGCCACGTACTACTCTATACATCAGAGCCTTTATAGTATAAACTGCACAGTTTATAATTGGTTAGTTAAAAATATATATATATATTATTTATATATATATAATTGGTTAGTTAATGTCTCTTTTGGCTTCTACTAGAATGTAAGATCTATGAGGGGAAGGTCAGTTGCAGTTTGCTCACTTTTTTTGCCCAAGTCACAGTAACTTGCAAGCCATCAGCTCATTCATTGTAAGTATTATCTTAAATGAAACAATTAGTAAATGAACAAAATCGCTGCAGTAACTAGTTGAGGCTACTGTGTTTTAATACAAGGAAGTGGCATATGTGAATTGGATGATTGAAGGAAATTGGCTGCAGAATGACTGAAAGTTAAGAGAAAGAGAACTGATATGATAATGTTAATCTTTTCTCCTTAGGAAGAAAGCATACCAGTGTTAAAATGTTCTCTTTCATGCCCCAATTCCATCCCTATCCTTCCCTAAGTCTAAGTCTTCCTTATTCCTTATCTCGGTAACCAACACCTCTAGCCAGCTAGATACTTAATGCGAAAGATAGGTGTTGACAATGATTTCCTGGACCCAACCACTGTAGCATTGCACCCTCCCATTCCAGTCAGCTACCTGCTTAACTCCCTTCTCTCCTTCCCTGACGTAACCATTTCACCTCATCTGGATCCCTGCAGTAATCATCCTGATGGAAATTTGGGCCTCCAATTTTATCTGTTCCTCCTTCATACTAGACAGCAGTGTGAAGAGTGACCTCTTCACACTGCTGTCAAAACGAGCTTTTCTAAATCACAAATACAATCATGACACTTTGTTATAATCTCAAGGGCCCTTTTACCTTAGCATATATGAGATCCTTTATAACTGGACTCTGCCCCTCCCCCCTTTTTCTGCTTCCTTCCTGACAATTTTCTGTGCTCTTCCAGGGACTAACCCTATTTTCTAGACTGCATACTCTTCCCATAACTCATCATATGTTTATTTTCACTATTTTCTCTCCTAGAAATGCTTTGATCCTTTGCCTGAGTTCAGATACTACTTCCAGTGAAAAGCAATCCATACTTCAGCAATCTGTGGCATACTTCCCCCTCCCTCAACTACCATCCCATTAGTAAATATTTATTGAGTTCATATACCAATTCCCTACTTTTAAAGAGTCAGACAAGTAGGTGTGCTACCATATACCTGCCCATTGCTAAAATCAGCCCTGATCTTGTCTGGTTCCTGAAATCTTTCCCTTAGAATCTGGAACACTACCACCCTCTTATTTTCCTCCTTCCTAATAACTTGTCCTCTCTTTGACAGTCTTCTACCATATGGTTTCTAATGCTACTGCAGGTTTTTCAAAATATAGGGTAATGTAGTCACACTCCCCCAGCATGTAAATATTGTAAAGTTTCTCAGGTGGTTTTAATGATCAGATAGGTTTGGAACCAGGTTCTTTCTGTTCAGTCCTTAAAGAATCTCATATTTGAACATTCCTTGGTGCTTGGTCAATGGCCTTGTGCCCTTGTTCGGCTATAATCTACTCCAGGCAGTTTGCCAACTCAAGGGACCTCAAGAGCTATCTAAATGCAGACCATTTTCAGATTTGTATCTCTTATCTGGGTCTTTCTCCCATACCAGATAGGAAAGAATCATATCCATATATAAACTCAGATACCTAGAGGTATCTCACACAGTGTGGCAAAAAACAGAATTCATCCTCCCTGCTCCTCTAACTTATTCTTCTTCAATGTTTCCTGGCTTAGAAAATGCCACCATTTTCTACCACTTGTTCAAAGTCAAAGCTTGTAATCACCTTCATGCCACAACTCCATTCCAGTTACCATCTTCACTCTCAACACCACTTCAACTATTTGCCTCTCTGCTTCCACTTTTGATCTCTCCGTACTTACCACATATAATTCCAAATGACCTCTTCAATACAATGTGCATAGTTAGTTCATGACCTTTACCTGATATCCTCTGCCTTTCTGTGGTCTAGGATAAAATCCAGTGCTCACAACATAGTTTCAGATCTTCAGGGAACCTTCAAACCATCTCTCCAAACTTGTTCCTTGCCCAGCTTTCTGCCCTCAACTTCAATTTTCACTCTTGTAAATTCCACCTATCAGCTATGTTCCCTTCTCTATCAGGACCTTGATACATTGCTTGTTTCTGCCTGAAAATTGCTTTTCTCCCAACACCACCTTTCTCAGTTCTGCTTTACTGTCACTCACCCTGTCTTGGCTAGTATTTTTTGGTTTTCTCTCTCCCTCTGATCTGGTTAAAAATCCTAGCTCCATGTTCCCCTCTGGTCTCACTCATCCAGTACCTGGTTGTCTGTTATACGCTGAGAACTGAGGCTAGAAAAAACAAACAAAACAATCACCCCTGTTCTCAGGAAGTCCCCACTCTATCTGGAGGAGAAAGATGTTAGTTTTAGTCTCAGGTAGGTCTAAAGTCCCTTTGGACAGCTTCCAGAATCATTATGGGTCAGATGGCAGAGAATTCACAGATGATTAAATGACAGCAACAAGGACACTGAGAGATGTGCATGAGGAAATTCACCGGAGGGCACAAAAGCTTTGGCTGGGGAGAAACTCATCCCCTGTGCCCTTGGCAGCCCTAGTCACTACACAGTACTGGCTCTTCTCAGAACTCCATGTACTCTGCTACCTGTGTAACGCACATGCTCCCACAACTATTGATAAAGATAAATTAACCCCAACCACCCATTGTCCCCTAGCTTACATAGTGAGCCAGAGCCTAAGCCTTCCCTAAGACCTCCGCAGTTACTCCTGAGCTTGCAGGGCTTGTCTCAGCTCTGCTATAATTCCAGCCTTCTCAGGGACTTCCTCTTTGGCCTCCTCACTGGTACTTGCTGTTCCTGTGTCCCTCAGCAATGCCACGTGTCCTTTGGTAAAAGCTGCTGTGCTGCCCCTTCTCTGCCCTGGAGAGCTGCCACTCTCCCTGGGCCCTGCCAATCAGGCGGCCTCAGCCAGTCTTGATCCCACTTAAGACTTAAGGATGTTTCGTGAATAGTGATTCATTTCTGGTAAGAATGAATAATGTGCTGGTAAAGCTAGCTCATATCATAGGGGATGTGAAGATGTGCTTGATGATCTCTCAGAAATCTTAGGAAACCTGGTGGGTGTCTGGGGTCAGGCTCTGGGGGTGGAAGAAATGTGCCCATCCTCTCCTGGCAGTTGTGTGGGCATGGCAGTCTACTCCCTGTATCAACAATGTGCTGCAGTTGCTATGGATTCCTTGCTGTGAAGAAACCTTGAAGCTTCCATTAAGGCCAAGATCCCTAACTCACAGCCACTGCAGGAGGCAGCATAGTGTGCAGAGGGGATTCTGACCCAAAGGAAAGTGACGTAGGGTCAACACACTGCAGTGAGAAGTGGGTGGGGCACCTCGTGATTGCCTATTCTCTCTAGTGTATGAGAACAGCACTTACATAGAAAACTGACTTCTCCCTCTCAGGAACCTTCTCTGATCCATGATGCCACGCTGTAAGAAGGCCATCCCTCACAGAGATGCTCACAGCGGGCTCTTTCCTCCATCTCAGACCATACCTCATCATGTGGTAAATGCTGCGGGTTGTGGGTACATCTGGGCGGAGACATTCTACTTCATCACTGTTTTCCAGGCATTCAGGCCCTCAGTGATGTCCTGCTGAGCGTCTCATGATTTAAACCATCATTGTCTAGAAGGAGAGCACTCCTGCTGGTGGGGTGAGAATAGGTGTGGGAGGGGCTGTTCACATATTTGCTTATTTTTCTTCAGACAGGTGCATGGAAATACTGAAAGACAGGAAAAAGAGAGTGACTGAAAATAGACCTAACCCTGACATTTTCAGGGTCCAGGCCAAGAATACAAATGGAGGCCTACATACCATGTGTCTTGACATTCAAATGTACTAGTCAAGTTAATGAGCTGTACAATAAAATATGTTCTACCTTTCTATCTTGGCAAACATACCTTCATAATTCAGAATGCCAGAGTTAGATTTAAAATGTTGGAGTTTTGCACTAGAAGTAGTAGTGTGGGAAGTGCTGCTCCAGTCCTCCCTTTTACCTCTTAATCTACTTGGCCTCATGAAGTGACTTGTGCACATGCATGAAAAACCCCAACCCAAACATCCAAAGTGTCCATCTTCTCCCTTTCCCTCATTTTAACTGAGGCTGGGGGCAGGAAGGGGGGGGGGGTGTACTGTCAAAAACAAAGGTCCACAGAGGCCCTGACAGCCTGCACAGAAGCATTTGGGCAGAAGATTCTGGGATCCCCTGTATTCAGAGCATGTTGTAGAAACAAGGAGGTATGTGTCCAGATGGACACATGTTCCTGTCTCCACAGACACCTTGCTAGGCACAGAAAGCATACACAGAAGAGAATCCTCTTGTGCAGGCCAGGTTTTACCTGCTCCTGTGGTTTGAGGGCTGAGAAGGCATCAGATGAAGAGTGTGAATGAAGGGCAAGATACTCCAAATTCCTTTGGAGCCCAGCTTCCTGTAGACAGTGGGGCAGGGAAAGGCAGGAGCAGGTGATGAACCATTAGGGGCTGAGATAGCAGGAAGTTCCTGTGACTTCTACCTCTTAGCCCAGGTTTTTCCAGTGAGGTAGGTATCCTCACCCACTAGGTGGAAGGAAGAAGACAACTGTCATAGGAAAGTTTGAAAAAGCCAAACTTCAACACCATCATGATACAGGGCTAAGACAGAAACTAAAAGAAACTCACTGGGAGTGCCAAGGACCAGGTAGGGCTGCCCATGTACAATGGAGTGTGGTGGGCACAGCCCAACTCCAGGGTACACCTGTTACATTGACTTCATTGAGTGGCAACCCCTAGAGCAGAGCATTGCTCCTCTGAGTAATGCAATCTCATGCAATCTCTCTGAATTCTGATCTCAGTTGTAAATAATGCTTTGCACAATCTGAAAGACAGAAAATAGTTTTAAGGGCCCTATTGCTTACTGGAATTATTCTTTAAATCCATACTTGTAACATAAACACTAATTTTATATTACAACTGTGACAGAAAAAGGCTGACAAAGGTCTCCCCAAATGGTGGGTTACGTGCCTTTAATTCAAGAACCAGGATCATGCTCCCAAGGTGGTATTTTCCTCATCCTTATTATCCACCTGATGACCCCACGCTGAACATTGACCTTCCCCTCCTCTCTTACCAGAGGCCTCACCCTCTACTTAAGAAGAGTTATTATTTTAACACTTACTCTTTGTGCATAGCATAGAGCAAGAAAACAATTGTAATTACTATAATTCTCCTGTCTCAGAGATTCCCTCCCTATTTTGCTTTCCCCAAACCTCAATTTGCTAATCTTCAGGCTGTGACACCTGCCTTCTTAAATCATCTGCTTCATTTTTTTCCCCAGGATCCGGTTGTTATGTTGTTGCTGTGCTTTGTTTTTATTCTCCTGTAGCTTTGTTTCCATCAGCGGTATCTGCCCTTTGAAAGAGCTGTTGGGAAAAAAATCATCTAAAAGTGTTGGGGGACACTTGATTTTAAAATAAAACAAATGATACACAGACTGAGATATTCATTTTCTAAACTCACAAAGAAACGCATAAAGACTGAGAAGTTAAGGCATCCTCTGTGGCTCCTTTCACTGTGTGTCTTCCAAGATCATGCAAGCAACAAATAAGTTCAACTCCCAGAGTGTGCCCCAGACCTGGGAGTTCGGCCAAGGAGGGCAGAACACTCATTCAGAGGAAGGTGTAGTGTCAGCCACCTTCTTCCCTGCCAGGACACAGGAAAGGACCAGAGCTTTGGGACACAGAACTCCAACCACCCACCCTTGCTCGCCCACCCCTCCCATACACACACCTCCGAATGCCTGGCTTGCTGAGGAGGCTTCTGCTTGCCATTGTTTGGAAGAACGAGAAATGGAATGGCTGGTTATGCTCACTAATTTTTAAGAAAACCCTTCTATAAAATCTCAAACTGCTTACGATGTCCTCTGACATCTCTTCATCTTTCCCCATTTCTCCTGGGGCCACTGGAATGCAGAAGAGGTTCTGACCAGGTCCAGTTGCCCTGCCCACCTCTGCCTGGTTTAGCTCCTGCTGGAACTCCATTGAGTTCAAACCTGTGCACAGAGCAGCTTCTGGCCTCTTGCCTAGTCTGAATTCATTTTTACGATTCTCTGGCACCTTCTGTGAAGGTCTTTCTGAGATGTTCTATTTGGCTCCTACCAACTTGCCTAAGGATCTGACCTTTTTTGTGAGGATGAAGGAATCATCAGTATGAATTGAATGTCTGAACATTGGTCCTCTGCTCTCACTCAAGCAAGTTCTAGCAGATGGTCAAGGCATTTGTCCCTAATACTAACTGCACTATTGATTTCTTGCCTTTGATTTTTGTTTCCGCCAGTTAAGGGTTGACTGTAGACTTCTCTACCAGTGTATCCATGTACTGGGCAGATTTTCTGTTTTTAATATGTCTGAACTACACTGACAGATCCCTATAGATTCTAGAAACATGTCTAAAATAATCATAGATGCCCCTGAATAAGTAGACAAGGTAATGTCCAGTTTCTAGGAACATGTGTTTCAGTGCATGGACTTGGGGAGATTTAATATGACTGATTAAAAAAATTTTTGGAAAATGAGTTAACCAATCTTGTTTACATTGCTTAAACATTTTTATTAAAACATAACTCCCATATAAAAAGTCCACAATTTGTAGTATATAGTCAGATGAATTTTTACAAAGTGAACACACTGGATAATCCACATCAGGAAACAGAACATTATTGGAATCTGAAAAGCCTCTGTTTTTTCCTTCTTGTCCACAGAAGTTACAACTCTTGTGGTTTCTAATGCCAGATTTTTTTTTGAAGTGTTTATGAGTACAATCATACATACTCTTCTTACTTTCTTCCTTCTTGAATGAGACTCATCTTTGCTCATGTTGCAGTGCTTCATTTTCATTGCTATATAGTTTTCCTATGAGAACATACCACCGTGTATTTATTCTTCCACTGGACAGTTTGTTTCCAGAGTCTTTACTGAATTAAGCTGTCTTGACATTGTGCCTATCTCTTGGTGTACATATTTGCACATTTCTGCTGGGTTATGCTAAGAATGGAATTTTTGGATCATAAGCTAGAACTGCTAGTGTTACCTAGCAGTTTGGTAAGTGATTATACCAATATACTTTCCCACCAACAGTAAATGAGAATTCCAACTACTACAAATGGCCAATGAATTTTTCACAGAACTTTGAAGTGAATAGCTATATTTGCCAAACACATGTTTTCAGCAGGCAATATGGCAGAAAATCACACTCAAAAATAAAGCTTGCATAGTTCTAGACAGTGAAGCCTCATTTTAGAAGCAGTGTTGATCTCTAAGACCATTTACATACATAAAAGTCTGGACTCACTTTGTGTTTTTCATGAAAAGTGCTTTCTTCATCACATATCTTTCCATACCAGGTCAGCTCTAAATAGACTCTCATCAATAGATGCATCCATAAGTGCCATGAGGACACATCTTCAAGTACAGAGACTGAGTTGGCGCAGGACACTGATCAGCCTGAGGACTTAAGGAAGGACAGGGGGCAATGAGCAAAAGCAATTTGCTGAAGAGTTCTTGGCTGGTGTGAAGTGTTATTATGTTCTGGGCAACAAGTTTGAGCTGGCAAAGCTGTAGGAATCCAGAAGGAGCCAAGGGCTGGGCAGTACCTGGGCCACTGAAGGTGAGTCATGTCACTGGTTATCAATGCACACCTCCCTCCTCATGCGGATGAGAGAGGTGCCACCCTCACTTCCACCCACCTCCTGTTAGCAACACTTTTCTTCATTGAAGTCTGGGTGGGGTTATGGGGTAGAGGAGACTGAGGACTGTGCTCTGGCTTAAAAAGAGGGGCTTAGAGAATCAGGACCTGGCACTTTCAGCTTCTGTAGGGAGAAGGGAGCCCCCCCATTCTAGGAGTTTGGATATAGGACCACCAAGACTATGATGACTGATATTAGCAAAGTGAAGGCAATCACCAGTGTTCATTCTTCCTGATTTTAAAACCATAACGGCACAACATCAAAATACTGTTATTCCTCATCATTTTCTATAGTTAAAGTTCTCAAGAAGGATACTTTAGACCCACCTCACCCTCAGAGGGCACATCTGTCATATGCTCAGAAATGACACAGCTTTTGCAAAACTATTCCAGTTTGCAGAACTTGCCCAAGTCACCACAGTTCCCCATTAGCTACAGTAACTATCTAAGAGACAAGTATTTAGTCCCATACCTGGAACATAATGGCCCATGAATCCTCCATTAAAGCTGTGAATGAGTTCACTCTATCCTTCAAAGATCTAGCAGGGATTCATTTTGAGAGCAATGGAAATCTGCTTCCTCCCACCTGCCCAGATGCACAGTTGCTCACTAACAAGTGCACATATGGCGCAAACACTCCCGTTGTCATCCTCCTTAGTCCCCAGATCTCCTGGTAGCAGCAGTGGCTGTCCAAACCAGCTGGCATTTGTATCACTGAGTCCTCCTTGCCAGGCCGGTTCTGGTCTAATTGTGAAACAGCTACACCCGCCTTTCCTCTCGTCCCTTCACCTTTTCCCCTTGTGGCATTGTCTCATTCCCTCAGGAGGTCTCTTTCCCCAACCCCTGCTACAGAGGGAGAAATCAGTCTTCTCAGTGTGAGATAAGAGACTTGATGGATAAGAATATGAGCTAAAATATCTGGTGAGTGGGAACCCCAGTGCCTATCAAACTCCTGATGAGCCACTGTGGGCACTTCCTTTGCTCTATGACTCTTTAAAAAGTAGATACTTAAGACAATGGTACTTCAGAAAAAAAATATTAAATAAGAAGGTTTGGTTAGATAACAATGGACTGAAGATACTAGGTTCACCTACTCTACATATTCCCAGTCAAATGGCACCTGAAAATACAACCACTGAAGAATAAAGGGGTAGCTACTACATATACTAAGAGCAATGATACAACAGAAAGGGAAGGGAACATAATTTAAACTGCGTTTAGAAGGATACCCAGGCAGTCAAGTTAGGAGAGGATGGGATGATGTTGTTGACTCAAGGACACTTGTCTACATCAAGGACTGTGAACTCCGGAGAAGAGAGCATTCAGAGTCAGTATGCAGGAGAGAGGATACACCTGTGGAGGACTATAGGAGTAAGGGTGCAAATGGTGCAATCTGAATCTGTGGCTGCCAAACTAGACCAGTTGGAATCTGAAGTGGCTGTGGAGAAAGGCTGATTTATTAACATAAGAAAAGAAGTTTCTTTCTTTTGCCAATGGAACCGCAGGCTTACAGGGTGCCACGGACTCAAGCAATCCCTAGCCTCAGCTTCCCAGGTAGCTGGGATTACAGGTGCGCACCATCACACCCAGCTATTTTTTGGGACTAGGTCTCGCAGTGTTACCCCAAGCGGGACTTGAACTGTGATCCCTTGCCCCAGCTACTTCTTAGGCTGAAGCTTACAGGCACAAGCCACTGTGCCAGGCAGAAAAAGAAGTTTCTTTGAGAAACTAAAAAATTATGAAACAGAAGAACATACCACAAATACTGAAACAAATTAAGCTGTAGAGAAGTCTCAATCTGGCATATTTATAGAATATGCCTGATGAGGTGACAGTTATAAACATAGTTGGCCAAGTCAAGAAAAATAATGGATGATCAAAAACAGGAGTATAGCAATGATCAAGAAAATATGAGGTTAGCAGAAATGATGGCTCTAAAAAGTACTATAACTGAATTTAAAGATATAATCAAGGGCAAATGTACAAGAAAGGAATCTGAGTTTGAATGCACAGTGGCAGAGAACACACAAATGTAACAACAAAGAGAAAAAACTTTTTTTTTTAAGTATGAAATAAGCAGAAGGCAGATATACTCAGAAGAGGTCAAGGGTTGTGCTGCCAACCCTTGGTATCCCTTTGGGGGTCATTTCTGTCATATCACTGTCCTCTAAACTGGGAGTCTTCAGGAATTAGTCTTAGAATACCTGAATACCAGCAAAGGCAGCCGATCTGCTGACAGATCTGACCCAGGGCCCCTGAGTTCCCATCCCATCCAGTCCAGCTGACATGCCTCCATTTGCCCCTGCAAGAGAATGGGGACCACCCAAATAGTGTGTCTGGTCTGGTCTTGGTCCAGATACAACTTGGCAGATTCTGGTCCACATCTCAAGCTCTATCCCAAATTCCTCCTACTCTACATCTTCCTCTTCAGATACCAAGCCCTCAGCCTATCTGCCTATCTTTTCAGTAGATCACATTGCTCCTCTCAACACTCAACGTGATGCTAGAAGGACCCTTTGCCACTTCCGAGCACTTTCTGGTTCTAGTCGGTCTTCTCAACAAAACTGCCAATGTTTGACTTTCATCCCATCACTGGGGAAAGTAAGGTTCTAAAAGAACAGAAAGTAAAATGAAATTCCTTCTTCCAAAAGGAGGATACTTTAACGTCACATAGCTACACAGTGGCCACACTGATTTGTGTCAACAGCTTTTCTGATGTTTGTGTGGGGGCTGTGGCTCAGCCTCCACCCCAGAGGGCTCAGTCCCTCTTCCCAGGTCAGAACTGGGCCTCTCAAAGCTTTGAACTTCTTTCTTTCCTAATGCATTGGGCAGAATCTCCAGACAATGCTGAAAAGAAACCAATGTGGCCAGCTATTCTCATTTACTCTTGATCATAAGGAAGAACAATCTCTGGCCAGATGTTAGTTGTGGGTTTTCTATCCAATTGAGAAAGTTTACTTCTAGTCCTAGTTCACTGTGAATTTTAATCATGAATGAAGGTAAGATTTTGACAAATGTTTGTTCTGCACCTTTTAAGGTCATCATGTAGTTTTTCTTTTAAATTTGTTGTTATAGCAAATAGTAGATCAAGTAGCCTTTTTTTTTTTTTTAAGACTGGTTCTCACTATTTTTGCCCGTGGAACCGCAGGCTCATGTTGCCCATGGACTCAAGCAATCCCCAGTCTCAGCTTCCCAGGTAGCTGGGTGTGCGCCACCAGCTGTTTTTTGGGACTATGTCTTGCTATGTTGCCCTGAGTGGGACTTGAACTGTGATCCTTAGCCCCAGCTGCTTCATAGGCTGAAGCTTACAGGCATGTGCCACTGTGCCTGGCTAGATCAAGTAGCTTTAAATCTTCATCTCAGTTTGATTTTCTGAGTTAAATCTCCCCCTTGGTTAAGATGTAGTATCTTTTTAATATATTCTTGAATTCAATTTGCTAAATTTTGTTGAGTTTTTGCATTTCTGTTCATGAAAATTTTTGCTCTGGAGTTTCTAATCTTGTTATGTATTTGGTTTTAGGGTCAGGGTAATTGTGTCTGCAGAGTTTGGATTTGGAATTATTTCCTTCTCTTCAGTTTTCTAGAGGACTTTGTGGGATATTTCTTCCACAAATATTTGGTTGAGTTTACCAGTGAAGCCATCTGTGGCTCTTTTGAGACTCTTTGGTTGTGATTTAAAAAAAACAAAAAGAGCAAAACAGCCGGGCACAGTGGCTCGTGCCTGTAAGCTTCAACCTATGAAGCAGCTGGGGCTAGGGATCGTGGTTTGAGTCCCGCCTGGGGCCTGTAGCGAGACCTAGTTCCAAAAAATTGCTGGGCATGGTGGTGCGCGCCTATAATCCCAGCTACCTGGGAAACTGAGGCTGGGGATTGCTTGAGTCTGTGGTACCCAGTGCAACGAGAGCTTGCAGTTCCAAGGGCAAAATAGTAAGACCTAGTCTCAAAAAAAAAAAAAGCAAAACAGGAAATGTCAACAACTGATCACAATTGCTATCTTTAGCATCAACATCCTCTGCAGCCCTAGATAGTGTCACATTGTCTATCTTCTTCCCCTCACCCCATGTCCTGGGAAGAAAGGATGAAGATGGTTGTTCAGTGATGCTCTGGTGGTACCTTGTGAGGGTGAATTCACAAAGAGTGTCTTTCTCTTTGATCCAACACTAAAAAGTAGTGGCTCAGAATTAACACAATCTTTTCCCAATGGTTCAATGATGTTTTCAGACCTCATAGGTCCGGACCCACCAGTTGCCTCACTCAGGACCCTCTGCCTCTACACCCTCAGGACAGTTGGGTCCCACTCCTTCCGCTGCATCATGGTCTTGTTGCCCCCACTCTTCACCCAGTATATTCTCTCCCTTGCACTCTTTAGCATGCCTCCAGCCTTCCAGGCCCAACTGGCATCTGTCCCCAGTTTCCCTGAAAACTTGTCAACACCCCACAGGCTTTTCTCTGAATTCCTATTACCACCAGCGCTACACAATTAAGCCCTTTGTTAAATTCTGCCTTCTGTTATTTTCTCATTGGTTCCTGTATATATTTCTCTCTAATTGGATTATAAACTATTTATCTTATATTGCCTCCAAACACCTGAGGTGAGGTTGACTGATTTATGGCTGGCTTGTATAGCTGTGGCATAACATGTGATGTAAGAATTCCTAATTTTGCAAAGCCTGTTCATTCAGTAACATCTCCAACAGAAAACAAATATCAGGGAGACTATCATTCCATGTCTTTTCATCTTTTACAGAAAACTTTCTCTCCTAAATGACTGCATATGTGGCATGTGAGATCTGTGTATTGCCTAATTATTACTTAATTTTTCTATTGGCAAAATGACTGGCATGACTTTTAAGTGAAAAACTCTAAAGGTGTCTATGACAAAAGTTAGCATCACCCAGTTTCTGAAACATTTTGGTGTACATTTCATCATACTCCACATAAGGCAGTGAAAGAAAGGTTCACTTTATTCTTTACAAAGCCCATCTTTCCACCCCTGATACTGTTATAGTACCCCTGGGCTGTGCTTGATTTTTCCTTTCACTCATTGTACCCAGCAGAACACAGAGTTCTCTGCCCCAGGCTCCATTCAGGTTGTTCCCTTGGCCTGAAACTCCACTAGCTTCTTATGAGGTATATCTTCAAAAGGCTACTCTTTACCTCCACCCCTAGGCAGAATTAATTGTGTGGCTATAAATAAAACCATTCTTCCATTTGCTTAGTCACCTAGAAATCATTTATAAAATTCATTTCAAAAATAAATAGTGAAGGATGTGAGGGCGATCTGGCTGTGACATCTGTCACCCCATTGATCGCCAGGGTTGATTCGGCTGATCTGTCTGGCTAGGCGGTTGTCTCCTTCCTCCCTCACGGCTCCATGTTCTTCCCTCCCGAAGCTGCGCTCTTGGTGGAAGAGGACGGCCTTCCGGAAATAGAGACGGATAGTTCTTCGATGGAGGGTCTATGAGTAGCTGCGCTCCCCTGCTAGAACCTCCAAACAAGCTCTCAAAAATAAATAGTGAGGTTGAAAATCCTTTGCATCATTGGAGTTGGTCAATAGGTAAAGGACAGTGAGCATTTACTCTAATGCTCAATCCAATTTACTAGTTGTCAAAATGAACATATTTACTACCCAAATCCGTGAAGTCTCTAAAAATTGTTTCCCTTTTTGCCAGTTTCCTGGTTTTTTTTTTTTTTTTTTTTTTTGATCCTCATTTCTTTGTGTATAAAATCTCTAGGATCTTTTTGCATATGTTCACAGCCCTGCTTGGGCCCAAGACTCCTGTATTTGCTTTCTCTTCCCTTTTCCTGCCTTTCTCTGTTGCCTTCCTAATCCCGTCATTTTTGTCAGAACTTGGACTAACTTGGAAACTGTGTGATGAAGTGAGATGAAACCGCGTGTTTGTCTTACCAAGTTGTCTTCTGAAGCCTTAGAAAGCACTACAAGGACACAGCAAGTAAATGAAAGATGTAAATTTATTTAAAGAGGCAAAGAGACAGATTGGAAATAAAGGAGAGAGAAAAGTGAAACTCCCTGGAAAACTTCTCCAGGGAGGGATAAGAAGGTGCCACATGGCTTCTCCAGAGATCTTATTTTTGTAAACTTCCTTTGAGTATTTTAAGAACCCCCCCCACCTTATCAGTCTATCACTGTGACTGGCTGAAGTCACAGAGAGGAGGGTCTTTCTTTGTTCAAGCTTTGCCTGCAAACTTGTTCTATGTTATACTAATGTCCTATCCAGGCTTGTTCCCTACAGACTCCAGGTGTGCATCTCCCTGGTGTCTTCATGTCTGACCATGGAAGAAAAATTGCTTTAGCTTATTTTCCTGACAAGTCCTTCCTCATTTTTCCATCCTACGAGGTTTGTTTGCCAATCTAGCCTAACCCTATGGGGTAGTCTGTTCCTTCACCTCTACTCCATGAGGTCTCCCTGGAGTTTTGACAATCAGAAGTCAAAAAGGACAAAGACAGAGAAGCTTTCTTTTCCTTTGCTAATAACCTTGTCTCACCCTCTTTCTGTCTATAACAACCTTCCCTGTTAACAACTCAGCACATTCTCCTCTTAGCTAAATGGGAAGCTGCCCACTAAGGAATTGTTTCATAAAGTCAATCAGATCTCTAAATTTACTGAGAAGATTTTTGTTTTTTAACACTGCAAATCCCATATTGGGATTGATGAAATCAAGGCTATAAAACTACTCAAGAAGGAATAAATATTTTCAAAGTTGTTTTGAAACATGCTTTATTTAGTGTAATAGTAAAATGCAACTGAATAAACCTATTTTTCCTTGCCCCACCCACAATTGAATACATTTTAAAGATCTCATTGGCTTTATTAAGTGACTCATGAATCAGGAAGCATCAGCTAGTAAGTGGAAAGGCAGGCACTGCCAGGAGTTGTACAAAATGCAATTTTCTAGCTGGAGAGAGTGTATTAGCAAGGTCATTAGCAAAAGAAAAGAATTACTTCTGGCCCAGCCAGGAGGGAAGTGGGTGTTTTATCACCCAGATAAACTCACTAGAACTGGCCTGGAAATCAGCACTAGTTAGTCTAAAGTTCCACTTTGAGAAGAGGCTAAAACTGCAGTTTATTTAGGCATAAAGTTTTGAGGAGCCTGGCATGAATGAGTCCGCTCTGAATTGGTTGTTTCTTTTTATAACACAACTAAAACATGTTTAAAGCACAACTAAAACAAGGTTCAATCACACATGAACTTTGAAATCATGGGCAGTCCTAAACTTTTTCCCTCCAGCTCCACAAAAGGCAGGGGGAAATACGGTATCATTTTATGCCACCATCATAAACAGCTCAGTTCCACTCTGCTCAGCTAACTAGCTCAGCTTCAAGCCTGAGAAGCAAACCTACAGAAGTCCCAGGCTTTCATGTCCCAAGTATATCCTGTTTGAAGGGCCAATGCCTGGCATGTCACCAGCATCATCCAGTTCATCTTCAACTCAGTCCTATGATAGGACTTTACAGCCCATGTAATTCTGGATCTCTTTACTACCAGCCCCCAGTCCAATGTTGTTTTGGGCTCCTCAGTTAATTGATGTCTGAGGAGACAACAAAGGCTAACAGATAGCCCCTCCCTTAAAGAAGATATGCAGAGGACCCCACTAATGACTCCACAGGTCACTGGACTAAGGTTACTACCTCGCAGGATGAAGGGTACCCCAGGCTCTCAAACCTGCCCAATCCAAGTAGGCCCTGTCATGCACCACATCAAGAGAAAACATACTCTAATGAGTAAGACCTTCAATGAAAAAGAACTTTAATACAATGACTGTGCAATACAGAGAAAGGAAAACAAAAAATATAGTTTCTAAATCAAACACCCAAATTTATTCATCATCTGGTATGTAAATGCCCAGTCAAATCGGGTTGGCTCAAAACAGGACAGCTGAGACCTGAAAACCTACCACCAGCCTAAGGCACCTTCTGCTGGGGACCCACAGGACAGGGGAAGAACGGAACCAGCACATCTGGGATGGAAGGAGCAAAAGCAAAATCAAGATCAAGGCTGCCATTGTTAACCTCCCCCCATGTCTCTCACTCACGTCTGTTTCAAGTGTCTCTTCCATGTCCCCTAAGTCCCTGGTACAAGTCCAAAGGCAGCTCCTTCACATGTCTCTCTGCTCCACATGCTTCCTCCAGGTCTCCTTCTTGATCTCCTTCTTTATTCTTTCCAGTCTTCTCTCCAGCTTCTCTTCCCTGCTCAGCTCCACCCTTCCTTGGGTGGGGCAGGGAAACTGGAACCTCCCCTTTCCCTGGGGACCACCCGGTTACAAGACAACTAGTCATGAAGTAGGACTGCCCCAGGAGACTAGAGCAACTTGCTTCTTGACCATATCATGACACACGTCTACCAGGCCAGAGTCTTTTGAGTGAAGAAAGAAAGGTCTCTGGAAAGATGTGTATGCTACCTTCTCTCACCTCTCACAAGGCAAGTGATGATTTGATAGTCCAGTTACAAACAGAAAGTAGGGTTTTATTGTCTCTCATACATAGAGGCTCTGCGGTGGCCCTGGGTTCCCATTGTCACAGACAATTATGAGTCCCACGGAAGCTCCCATGAGGAACTGAGTTCTCTGCCCTTCCCAGAACCCCCTGCCCACCTCACCCATCCAAGCCCCCACCTAGCCAGAGTGTTAGATGTCTTAATCCTTCCCCAACCCAGGAATGCACCCTGCATACACCTGAACCAAGGTTAGCACAATTGTCTCTTGGCTGACCACCCTGGCTACCTAGTTATTTCTTCATAATTTTATTATGTATTATATGTAACATATGTAATAATATATAAACTATATATAACGTGTATATATATACATATGTGTACACATATGTATATCTTTATCTATAACTCATTAACTGTATTTTACAATACTAAATTTTGTACCGAGTCCCACCCATCTACCACCTTGCATCACAGCAGATACAATTATGTGAACATTTTAACTATGAGTCAGTAAGTTTCCTACAGTATCTCAGTAAAGGAGAGGCAAGGCCCAGCAGCCACCAAGTTCCTTTGTTCAGTTGAGTGCAGTGTAGTGTTTTCCATCTTCTCCCTTCCATCCTGGGTTCATGGTCCCAGACATTGGAGCTCCTTCCTCCTGTTTCTCAAGAGACAAAGCCTCTCAGCAGAATTTTCCACCCGAGTTCCACCCTATTATGCTGTTTGTAATGCAGAGCACTGGTGCTCTGTGGGTCCTGAACCCTCAGGAAGCTATGAGATGTATCCTGGCCCTCTGGGAATACTCACTGCACAAAGAGGTCATGTGGGAGGGACTACTGGGTCTCACCTCACAGGAAAAGAGAAATTGTAGCTCTATGGTGTGACCCCAACCTTGACCACTGACCATGATGTCCCTCTCCTCCCCCAGAATCACCCTAAGCTGCATTTTTGTGTTTAGCATTCCATGACCCACCTCATGCCAAGCTTGAAAATCATTTCTTAGAAATGCATGCACATACATGCACAAAACATGGCCTCACTGTCTATGCATAACACACACATTTATATACATGTGATACATTTATATTTAAAGCACAGTCATCCATCTATATGTACATAACCCAGACAGTCATACTTACTCACAAAAACATACACCTTATCAGAGGCAGAGTGGTATGAGTTCTGATCCAATTTTCTGATTCAACACTCTCCACCCCACTCCCTTTGATGGGAAATTGGAGTTTCAGAGTATAGTGGCCACTGGCTAGTTCATGCCTATCACACCGAGATGTTATTTTAAAGATACTCTCTAGTTGAAGAAGCAGAATGACTCTAATTTGGGATGTGTCTGCTTGTGATCAAGGCAAGTGTATATATGAGGATCATGCCTTCTCCTTCCTCTAGACATGCCCTGATCCAGGCAGAGATGCTTCCTGACTCTGACTCAATTTTTTGATGATTTGCTCTTTGTCCTAAGTCCCTATTGAAGTATGATGACCAGGGGAAAGCATGATAAAGTATGCTGAAGCACAGTAAACTAATACAGCCTAGGGTTCTAGAAAAAGAACCATCTAGAACAACAACTCCTGACTTACTGACTCAGTTGACTGATATGCAGCCCATTTTCTCCTTGAATCTTCCTCATTCAATCTTCCATCACATCAGATGATGTACTACCATCAAGGATAGCCCACCCAGAACACTAGTACATGTAAAGTGCATATAAATCCTAACTCTCTGCTAGGGATACTCAGCCTTTGGATCTGAGACAGTACTAAGAAACTTGCTTCTTGCCAACCCTGGTATCCTCATTCTCTGATTACCAGCCTCCATAGTTGGAGCAATGAAGGCATACGATTCCCATTCCTTGATTTCCATGGCTGGGAATGGTTCTTATTTCCCTGATCACCTGCTTTTACTATCACAGACACATAATGGGATGCCTGCTTTGAATAAATGACTGAAAGAATGGAAAAACAAGTCTTGAATTAAGATTATGACTGTGGAGTGCAGTGAGGACAACCACAAAAGCTGATGTTTAAAAGGATGGATGAGAAATGACTGAAGAATGAGATAACATGATACCTTGCTAACTTTACTTTCTAATTTTATTCTCTCACCAACTAATTTTACTCTCTCATAAACTAATTGGCTCCACAGTCCTCCAGGTTGATGAAGAACATGTGCTCTCCTTGTTAGAATGTCCTCCTCCTCCTCCTCCAGTTACAAAGCCCCAGAGTGATTGTGAGTTGTGGAGGTGGGGACAGGCTTTTGTCCTCTGTCCCCAAGTGGCCTCTTCAGTCTTGGGTCTCTTGGCAGCATTTCTTGCCAGGGTTTCCTCAGAGATTGGACCTCTGGGCCCAGGCAGCTTAGAGTCCAGGTCTCCAAGCAGGTCATAGGCTCCAGGTTCAAAGCTGTGAGGGGACTGTGTGAGGCCAAGGTTGAACCCTTGAGTGACAGTCACATTGCTCACAGCACCTGTTTTCAGGAATTGTTCATGTGCTGTACAAGGCATTCTCCTTACAAGCAAGTCCCATTTTGGCTTCCGGTAGCCACTCTTTTCCCCTTGGGCATACTGAAGCCTTTGTGGAGGAGATACAAAAGCTCTATAATCCTCCTGAGGGCGTATTTGGTTTATATAGCCTCTTGGCCAGCAGAGCACAAGTCTCACAGGTCTCTCTTGATAAGGGACTCCCTGGAACAGTGAATGTGCATATGTCTGTGCAACTCTTCCCATCTCTCCCACCATCCTTTCCACACCCTCATATCCTCAAGGGCATCCCCATAGAACCAAGAGAGCATTCAATTGGCCTGATACCTTTAGCCCACTGACCAGATAAAAGAGGAGGGCAAACATTCAAATGGGAGGATTTATTAAAAGAGAAGAGTCATCAGTCAGCAGTGAACGGGTGGCCTTTCCTTGTGGCTGGACCAGCCTGAGAGGCAGAGAGGAGGAGAGAAACAGGAGACAGCTCCCACAGTCCTTGCCTTCTACAATTGTTTCGAGAGGAAAGCAGGGGAGATATTTAGGATTAGATGGGGGATTGCATTTGAATTACATGGCATGGAACATCTACAACTGTCAAAGTAAAAGTAAGCCTGAGAAAGCAAGGAGTCAGGGATGCACATTCAACTGAATGTGTTTAAAGATGGAGAAGGTAAAATAAAGCCATCTCCTATTTGCATCCCCGCAGATTCAGCCTATTCAATGGAGCAGCTTTTTCCAGTGCCAGCAGATTCTGTCTACCCTACTCTGTCTACTCTGGGGAAAATCCTTCTCATTCTGTGTTTATGCTAGACTATCTGGGTCTGACTGAAGAGTACAGACTTTCAGAATATGAAGTCAGAATGACTTCATGGTTACTCAACTCACTTGCCTACTGCATCATTCCCCAGGAGAAATGAGGACAGGAACAACTCCAGCCCAGACAAGAAGCAAAGAAAAGAGAAAATAGAGGAAAGGGAAAATGTGTAGAGGTTACTCACAGAAATTTAGCCCAGACACGCTAGTCAAAAACAAAGTATTCAGAGCTCAGAGGGGTAAAGAGGGGGGACATTAAAACAAGTAGGTTTCTTTGGCTTCTCCAAATCCTCAAGTGAACAGACTTGTCTTATGTCTCCTTCAGCACAACCCTCCCTCCACCCTTCAGACCAGCCAGGGAATCTCAGTCTGGGGCCTCAGTTTTCAAAATAGATACCAAGAGCTTGTTCCAGCAACCTCACACTAGTGGCATGGAGTCAAATACCTGACCTTGAGTGAAAAAGAAACTCTGAAAACTGCATAAAGCTACTCATTACCCCAACTCTTTGCAGTTGTTGTCACTGCCAGTTACAGAGGTCCTTGTGTTACCTCTTATTCGCCTAAGGATTTGGTGTATTCTTGCTTTATAACACTCTGGGACTTTGTAATACAGTTTGTTTGTTTTTTTTTACACATTTTAAACACACACAACCACATCGTACAAACAAGTTATGTTCCAAAAGGAGATTTGCAGGTTGCTTTGTTGGCTCTCCGAATTCAGTTTTACATAAAACCATGTTAAAATGAATCCTTTGTACAGTACAGTCAAGCTAGTCGAAAATAAAAAGATAATACAGTCACATCAAAAATATATATGAATATTAAAATTAACCAAGTAATAGTACATTCACTCCCTAAAATCCAGGTACTTTAAAGTTTTCCACTAGTGCTGCAATGTTGCTATTTCCTGTGTCTTGAAGCTTTGCACTGGACAGCAAGCAAATATAACAAAGGGGCGTGTGGAAATTGTGATGGAATTCCTGGCAAGTCAGGGTAGCACACACACTCCTCAGGACATCCTGTAGCCTGCCTCCCCCATTGCCTCTGTCCACTGACTCAGCCCCAGCCCTCACACATCTCCCTGCCTCCTCCTCCAACCCCAACGTGGCTGAGTACCACACAAGAAGCGTGAAGGTTTAGAAGAAGGAGGGGCTGACATTTCCATTTTTGAATGTACTAAGGTCATTTAATTTCAAAGAAAGAAATTTGCAGTTCTAAAATTGCTAGGTTCTAACCCAGTCTAATGTGAAATGGCCAGGTATGTTTTGGGGGTACCATGTCTGGATCAAGGAAGTTTGTGGGTTCTTTCTAAATTTGTCTTTTTCGCAGTCTAACATGGATTTTCCCCATCTGGGTCTGCAGATCACCTGACCAGAGTAAGCTCCTTACTGGGTGAGACCCAGTAACAAATAAAAATGCAGCCCTCTTGTTCAAATGCTATTAAGAATTTCAAGACATGAGCAGCAGAGTGCTCAGTTAAGCAGAGGGCATTTAAGCATAGACTCTGTGACAGTGCAGGTCACACACCAGGGAAGTCAGCCCATGCTAATTGAATGAACTTGACCCTCCTGGAACATGCCCAGTTCCTGTTGAGATTTCCCAGGAGAACTTTAGACTCCTTCCATCAGCTAAACTGTGCAAAGGGCCTTTAAGAAAGTCCTGGCCTAAGGGACTCCCTTTGCCTTGCAAAGCCCATGACAGTGTCTAAGCAACTAGCATTTTCATCACACCTTTCACCATACCCTGGACAAAAATTCCCCTGCTAGGAACTTCCAAAAATCAGAACCCAAAGCTCTGGGGCAAAGGCAGTGGACACATGGCTACAGGGCTCACACTGGATCCATTTCTTTTTTTCTCTGGTCTGTACCATCAGCATTTTTCAGATACACTGGGTATTTAGTCCAGATTCTCCAAAGAAACCAAGAGACTATCCTATTAGCACATAAAACAAACATCTATTTGTTTGGTTGCATCCAGACCTTTACTCTTTAACTAACATTAAACTCCAAAACAATGGAGCATGAAGAGACCTAGATATTTGTCAGGTCTCTGGATATTTGTCAGGATTCTGGGTGTGTCTGTAGGGGCATTTGACATTAACACTGAACTGGCAGAATGAATAAAGCCCAGTAGCTCTGTCCAACACGGGAGAGCATCCATCTTCCAATCAATTGAAGGTCTGCATAGAACGAAAGGCTTAATGTTCCCATGAAAAAATAGATACTGCCTGATTGCTTTGAGCTGGAACCTCACTCCTCCTCTCCAGCTTTTCAACTCAGACCAACACTTGGGCTCCTCGTGGTAAAGCCTCAAATTCCTCCACCATCTTTCCTGATCTCCGGCTTGCTGACTATATCTTGGAAGCTGACTTCTCAGCTTCCATCATCTTGTGAGCCTATTTCTCACAATACACCTGCGTATTCTTCTATTGCTCAATTTATCTCTACGAAATAGATGTTTGTTTTATGTGTCAATAGGATAGTCTCTTGGTTTCTTTGGAGAATCTGGACTAAATACCCAGTGTATCTGAAAAAAATCCAGTCAGAGTTGAACGTGTTCTTAAGGATGGACAGAGTGTCAATGCCCTTCAACCAAAAGCCCTCAGGACACAACTATAATGGACCCAGTTGGATTGTTGTTCATCATATAGAGACTGTGTGTCCTGGGAGACCCTGATGTACCTCAGTAAGGGGGATTAGAATCTATTGCTGAATTTGGACTTCGAGCATAATTGCAGAAAATCCAAGATAGCAGGGATTCACCATGGAATGCACAAAAGAGTGAGGGCAGAGAATGCTTGCGTCTGCAAAACTTATCTATGGGGAGAGCTGACTAGAACACAGATAGAGCTCTACCTGGCTAAGAAGGAGCAATCACACCCACCCCCCCACCCCCTACCCCCCACCCCCCCACGCCAAGAGAGGGGCAGGGGCATATTTGGAATTGTGTGAATGAATACTACCTTCATTTTTTGTCTATGCTTGGACAGAATCATGAAGCCACCTTGTTTCATCTCACTTTACCATGGTCTTGTCTGATTGTGGTGATCTGTGAGGTTGTCGACATCCCCTGACCCATGTTTTCAGTCATTTCTAGTCCCCAAGTTCTCATTCTGCCCCTTCACACAGAAGACAAGTAAAAGCTAAACCAGATAGGCTGGATGGGTTGGGTCTCCCCTGTGCCAGCTAGAGGGGCTCTGGGGCCTTCTATGGGGAGTAGTCACAACACATATAATTTCTTTTCTTGCTCATTGTGACTTCCTCTCTAAAATCTCTCTGCTCTGTATTACCAGAAACCAAGTGTGGTGCTCAGTTGTTTACATGTATTGACTAATTCAGTCTTAGTGACCAATGTACAAAGAGTCAAAAATGGTAAGAACAATGAAAAGCACAACAAAGAACGACCCTTTACCCCCACTGAGCCACCATCCCATGCTTGACCCCACTGCTTCATGGGGTACTACTATGTTCTCTGGCAAGATCAGAGACTCAGTCTGCACACTTAACCTTGGATCAAAGACCTGCACTGCTCCCCAAGCCTAGATAACTAAGTCCAAATGCGTTACATCCAGACCCTGCCTGCCCCAGTCTCAAATGCTAAGAGAGCTCTCTGCACTGGCCATAGCCATATATCTATTCTTTTGAACAAATCAAACACATCTCCACATTGTGGTTCTCTCCCCAAATGGAAAATTCCCCTCCTTTCATCCAATTTCAATTTCATTTCTCCTCAATTCAGGTCTTTCTGTACATAGTTTTCCTGGCAGATATCTGTATCCTGTTTTATTTTTATATTGTTATTTGTGTTATTTATTCATGTATAACCTTTGTCTTATGGTAGATAATTTGCAACTGGCCATAGTAATTTCTCCCATACCTGTATGTATGCTTCTTTGCAATGTGGTCTGCCTTTGCTGCTTCTGCCTTCTATGCCTTCAACTCTTTGAACCCAAATACCATTTGTTCTTGTCAATGAACTGTTGGAAAACCTTAAGACTACCATATCAGGAGTCTGAACTAACCGGAAAAAGATGAAAAATTAGAAGAAACAGAGAGGGGTTCAGCCCTAGATGACCAATCAGAGACAAGCTGCCCTGGACCAACAGTCTGTCTGTGGCAGGCATAGGAGTGAAGCCTTCCTAAATCTCCCAGATCCTGCTCAAATGGCCTGTACAGAGAATCCACCCCAGCCAAGCCATTGTGAAGAGAACAACAAATGTGAAGGGAACAATAAATGTTTCTTACATGCCAGTATATTTGGGCTTGTTAGTAAAGCAGCAAAAGTTTAGAGAGTAGTGTAGGAGCCTGAACGTCACCAGGCACCAACCTGTGGCCCACCTTAACCCCAATCGTTAGAATCCAGCTTTGAACAAGATAGTAGATCTTCAATAAATGTTGTTTTTTATGATAACAACTGGAATAAATAATGCTCAATGCCAGAAGGAAGGTCTAGTTTTCATAAAGGAGCAACAGCTGGATGTGTTGAGAGAAGTTACTTCTTGTTTTAAACCTGGACTGAGCCAACTGACATTAGAGTTCATGACTATCAGCTTTAACTCTGTGGACTTCCTATCATGAAATTCCCTTCTCTTACAGAGCAACTTAGTGTTTATTAACTCAGTCAACAGTTGATGGGGTGTCAATAAGGAGTTACCTGTGGGAAGAAAGATGCAGCCTTGTGGGCAAGTGTTTGTACATGTTTCCATTGCTGACCATCATATGCTGAACATCTACTGAACATCCACCACGTGCCTGGTGCTGCACTGGGGTCTAAGATAAGGAAATGAACAAACCCTGATCCTAGTCCTCAAGGGGGTCCAGGTCTGAAGGGGAGATGGCTGTCAGAACACATCCGATGATTTCCCACCTCACATTCAACAAGAAGAGAAATTAGAGGTCACCTTGGTGACAAATATCTTTTGAGGCTCACCTTCCTCAACAGATTGACTGTCTTCCCTTTTGAACTCTTCCACTTGTGGGAATTTATCGATAATTTTCCAAAGCTGTAAGTTTGCATTTTCATAACCAGATCAATCTTTTCTAAAGAAAAAAGTAAAAATAATTTTTTAATGGTATAATCACTTGGTTCCTTCAGAGGTAATAAAACTGTGCAGCCAGGTCTGAGGCACCCCGTAATCACATCAGCACCTCCACCTGTGCTGCTAAAGAATAGAAGGTAGTGAACTTGGTGTCCTCCATCAGTTAGTTCAGTGACATCCTTCCTGATCATCACGGGCCTGTTCGTGGCTCCCCAGAAGGATTATGGTTATAGCATACCCAATCATGGATCATCAAGTATGGAGTGTTTATAACGTGCTAATCATTTTAAGCACTTTATCCTTTTTAATCCTCTCAGCAACCCCATGAGATAGGGACAACTATTATTTCTTTTTTACAGTTGAGGAAACTGAAGCCCTAAGAAGTTAAGTAATTTGCTCAAGGTCACATAGCTAATAAGTAGCAGATCTGGGCTTGAATTCAAGTGTTTGTTTTTCCTTTTCCTAAAGTTTATACCACTTTAACCCTTGTCAGTCCATAGCACTGAGTATTTTATTTCCTTCACTTTTTTTCTCCAACAATTCAGTATCCTCACAGTCAGTCATTTAGGTGGCCAGTGACCGTATGCTATTTAAGCTCTTAAGGTTATTGGAAGTGCTTTTTCTACACCCCATACTCCTTTGGTTTATCTTTTCTAAAACTCAAAACAAACAAGAGACTGAACTACCACCTCTGAGCAGCTTGAATGGTTGCCTTCCAGAACCTCAAACTAATGCTTAATTGACACCAGTTCAGATCCAGGCTGTGAGTGACTTGGGGGAGACTGGTGCTCCTATTCCAAGGCCTGGCAGCAGGCTGGCAAGTCCCAACAGATCGTCTGGCTAAATGACTGAGTTATTAAATCTTGTGAGGGTTAGGGAGAACCCCACTATCAGTCCAGCACCAGCCTTTACTATCTTTTGTTATAGAAATATTTATTTATTTTACATTATTATTTTTTTATAGAAACATTTTTTAAAAGAAGAGAAATTTCTCCCTAACTTAGTATGATATCCAGCTCCTTTACCCCATTCCCCCCTCTTCCCTTTCTTATTTACCTGCCTCCTTCCCTTTCCCCATTTCACACACAAAATCTGTTTCATCTGGTAAGGTCCAACTTCTAGCAATATGTCTCCTAATTCAGATCAGTTTTCCTGTGTTACCATGGCAACTCACTGCAACTCAAGCGAAGTCACTTCTCCCCTATAATTTCAATAGGAAGGTTGCATGCTACATATTGTCCCTCCCTACTTGCTACCACCACTTTAGCAAAATTGCACCTCCAGATTTTCTAACGTCTTTAAGTGTTTTTAAGCAGTCATATCTCTTTTAACCTGTTTTTGATGTGTTTTGAATCATTTTACCTATAATGTCATCAGTTGAATGAATTCTGAACACAGCAGTACAATTTTCTCCATGCAATATACCTGGCTTATTTGGTGAAGGGGTACACATGGGATTTGTACTTATGAGGTGGCATTGACAGAGGCTGAATTGTGAAGTTGAACAGGGAAGTGGTCCAGGTGGTGTCCAGAGGAAAGGCAGGAACAAACCAGAATTGTGCTCCAAGGCAATGATCGGTTCCACATAGGTCAGATATAAGTTTATGAAATATCCAGTGACAAAAGCAGCCAGAACTCATGAACTAAACCCTATTGAGTGGAACATCACAGACTTGGTACAGAGGAACACACGGCCCTTTGAGAAGAATTTGTTGTTGAACTAACTGTGCTATGTGAGTTTGGGCAGTTTTCTTATCCTCTCTGAACTTCTGCAATGTATTTTTTTTTTTTTTAGTTAATGGGAGAGGGTAAGTGAGCATGTAAAAGGGTCTAAAGTAGAATATAGGTAATAGAGAAAAGTCAGTAAACTTGACAATAGGTTGGTTGAAATTATTCATTCTGAACAACAAAAAAATGATTTTTTTTACAAAACAAGACATAGCTAGTACAAAAAATTCTTATATCTAAAGTAGAAAAGGAGGTCACATTTTATGAGACTAGCAATAACCTGATATCAAAACCAAAGATTGTAAGAAAAGAAATTTCAAGACCAATTAACATAGACATAATAATCCTCAACAAAATATTAGCAAACTGATTACAGCAATGTATAAAAAGAACAACATGTTACAAATACAAGGATTAATTTCAAGCATGCAAAGATGTGTCAATAACTGACAATGATTAATATAATACACATATTAGCAGACTAAAGAAAACCACCCAATTATATCAATGTTTAATGCAGAACAATAATTTGTAAATAATTTGACATCTTTCATGATGAAACTTTCAGCAAATTAAGAATAGGGGTAAAATGTCTAACCTGATAAAGGGGAGCTACAAAAATTAAAACACCACAGCCTACATCACATTTAATGGTGAAAGGCTGAATGCTTTCCTGTTCAGATGTGGAACAAGACAAAAATAGATACTTTCTCAGCAGCTAATCAGCAGTAAAAGATAAACAGATTTAAAAGGAATTTGTTTTGCTTGTAGGCATGCAAAATCATCTGGCCAATTGGAAAAACAATTTGGAATTTTCTTATAAAGTTAAATATATGCTTATCTCAGGATCCAGGTATTATATTCCAGGTATTATATATATAATATATATATTATTTTATATATATATATATAATATAGCTATTCACTGCAGATTAAAAAAATTTATGTTCACACAGACACCTGTACACAAATGTGCATGGCAATTGTATTTATAATTGCCACAAACTGGAGATAAATAAATGCCCCTCAACTAGTAAACAGGTAAGCTGTTATCTTTAGATAACAGAGTTCTATTCTACTCTGTTCTGTACTATTTTATTCTTCTATTCTGCAATAAGAAAAGAATAAACTAGGGATGCATGCAACACTCTGGATGAATCTCAGAGGTACTGTGCTGAGTAAAAAGGGTGTAATAATAATTATGTACACTGAATTTTCATAAAGTAAACATAGACATATTATAGCCAGTACCCACCAAAACTAAACACAAACCAAAACCTCAGAATCCTCCACTGCCATCTTTCTTCTTATTATCCCCAAGAGTGATGTTGTTGCAAAGTATCAGTATCTGATCTGGTTTCTGTTTATTCCTTAAACATTTAAAATTATTGCTTTACTATTGCTTTATTTATCGCTTTATTTATTATTTCTCCTCTAGCATTTGTAGTACATTCTTTATACCTTCTTTTTTTTTTTTTTTTTTTTTTTTTTTTTTTTTTTTTTTTTTTTTTTTTTTTTTTTTTTTTTTTTTTTTTTTTTTTTTTTTTTTTTTTTTTTTTTTTTTTTTTTTTTTTTTATACTTTGAGATAAGGAGTTTTCCTGTCTTGATGTGAGCAGACTTTATACCATGCTTGTAGGTAGCTGGTAGAATCTTAGGTTTTTAACTCACAATACTTAGCTGTCTATTATTGCATAGACAGAAACCTTTATGCCTTTCCAGGTGACTGGAGCACCAGTACTGATAAGGGGCAGTTTGCAGAAGTGGAACTGCAAGGCACCAAAAATACACCTCCCAGTGAGTACTGAAACTTGAAGCTTTCTAAAATGCCATGGGTACCGAAGCTTGGCAGTGAGGATCCACAATGAGCCCTCTTCTCTAGCTCCCTAATCCAAAACATAAACAATCTTATACCAACCTCAATCTCTAAGCTGTGACTGAGCAAAAGATGTAGGTAGAATTGAGAGGGGATTATGGTTGTGACAAGGTCAGGATTTATTCTGATCACAGGCCAGGATTTATTCTCTTTTAACTTTTTTTTTTTTAAACTAAGTCTCACTATTTTTGCCCGTAGAACCTCACATTACCTGTGGTACCACGGACTCAAGCAAACCCCAGCCTCAGCTTCTCAGGTAGCTGGGATTACAGGTGTGTGCCACCACGCCCAGCTATTTTTGGGACTAGGTCTCACGTGTTGCCCTGGGTGGGACTTGAACCACAAAACCCAGACCCTGTCACGACTCCATTAGCTGTTGCTTACAAGCACATGCCACCATGCCCACCTCTTTTAACTGTTCTACCTGATAAAGCCATGGCCTAGGGTACTTTTGCTCTTGGGACTCCAGCACTTTGAATTCTGTTAAAAGATAGTATGTCACCTAATTGTTATCCAACTTGGGCCCTGGTGACAATAAGGCAAGTGTCTCACATAACATAGTTGCAGGCTGCAGACAGCAGCCTCTTTTATAAGGAGACACTTATGCCCCTCCCAGTCAGTTCCAGCTCCAGCTGTTCTCAGTTGGATACCTAGCGGACAACCACCCACTCCCCATCATCCCATCAAGCTGACAATCACCAGCTCATTCCATTGTGTATCTCTGCCATATTTTCTTGACTTATTCATCTGTCATTGGAGACAGATTGTTTCTATATTTTGGTTATTGTAAATACCGCTGCAATGAACACAAGGATGCCCACATCTCTTAGAGAAAGTGATCTCCTTTCTATAGATACACACCCAGAAGTGGAATTGCTGAGTCATATGTTAGTTCCATTTTTAATTTTTTGAGGAAACTCCATATTACATAGCAACACAACTGATTTATATATATATATATATATATATATATATATATTTCCTACAAGTTACTGAATTTGTCTATTAATTCCAATCAGTTTTTTCTGGACTATAAGAATTTTCTAATTGCAACATCATGTCATCTACAAATAGATGATAGATTTTTTCCTACTAGCATGTCTTTTATTTCCTTTTTCTTGCCTAACTACTCTGGCTAGAATGTCTGAGGCTATGTTAAATAACACAGTATAAACTATCATGACTATAGTAAGGTATTATATTAATATTATTAAAATTAAGATTTTAGCATAAAATGTAAACATTGAAAAGTTAATGTAAATGCAAAATATGAAATAAAAAATGAAGCAAAATTTCTGTTCTCTTAAATTTAAAAAATACCAATATGAAGCCAGTTACTCTAAAAAAAATTATTTTCATTTCTAGTTCTAAAAACCAAAAAAGTAATACTCCATCAACCCAGTAACAGTGGGTAACTTCACATCTAGACTAACATCTCTAACAAATGTTTTTCACTAAAAGGAACTATGTGTCCACAGAGAAAGAGTTGGTTTTGGGTCCGGGGTATACATGTATATTTCTGTGAAAAGTACCCTTTACCTCAGAAAACCAAGACTTCAAATCATGTCAAGAGACTCAGAGGCCAGATTAGAGTTTAACTGGCCAAAAGTGGGTAAGTTTCACTTTTAATAATTCTTGCAGTAGATAGAAGTATGCAAAATGTTAAAATTCATGAGCTCACTATAACAATTTTTAAAGTCCCATTGTTCATCTGAGAAGGTTGCTAAGGTGTTTATTTAAAAAATCACAAATAAATGGAAGGAATCATTTATCTTGACTTTCCTGTATGAAACAAAATTTAAGGTTACTGCATAATGAGACAAATTTCTCCATAATAAAAAATTTAGCCTGTTAAATTCAAAGTAAATGATGCAAGCAGAATATTGCAGCCTATAATGATACTATGGACTTAGGTACCGATAGCCTAAAAAAAGCCACTAGGGAACACTTGGGATTTTAATACTCATCTTACTCATTTTTCCCAAATGGCACTTTTTATGAGAGACAAATTTATTGCATAGTCACAGAAAGATCAACACCTAAGACAACATTGTGACACTAGTCCTCCATACTCAGCAAAATAGGATTGCAAGTGAGAGGTGGGAAAAAAAAATGTCCTACATCAGAAGGGGGATTCATTCAGTGAGCCTCAAGATAAATCAGGGTATGATAGAGAAAAATATGGATTTCCCTCCCCCAATACAGAGTTGAAATGTCCTTGGGGATGAGATGGAAGAGTTTCTTACCTTAACCCTTGTTATGAAAATAGATCCCTAAGGAAAAAGATGAGTCTAATAGCTCCAGTTTACAACTTTCAAGGTCTTGGATGTCTTACTGCCAGAATTAGGTCAATCTCTCTGGAATGCTTTCACTATATCATCAGTCATAAATGATTTCTAATTTGGCTTTCAGGTCAGGAAATAAATTTCAGTAAAATTTGAGCCAAAAGCCCTAACTCCCTCTACAACTCATAAATATTTCTTAATAAAGGGTCAGGATAACAGCTCCTAAACCCACTGGTAATCTGACATCATCAGAAAGCCAGACAACCAGAAACAGGCTTCATGATGTGTTGTGATAGTAGACTCATAGATCCACTTTTAAAGTATGCTTGCTATACTTCTGGATCTAATAAACCTTTAGACCAACTACCAGTTTATAAGAAATAAGTAATAGGAAAGTCAGTTAGAGGATTCTAGAATTTGGGAGTTCTAGATAATTCCAGAATTTGGGAAATTCTCCAGGATAAATTGTTTGGTATCTATAAAAATTAAATAGCAAAGGGGAAATTTAGAAAGTAAAAGAATACTTAAAACACCTAGCAACCAATTGTTGTCAGTAGGCTTTTTTGGATCCTAATTAATATCAACTGCAAAAAAAAATGATTTATAGGCAATCAGAGAAATTAGAACCCTAAATTTATCAGAAGATATTAGAAATTATTATTAACTTAAAAGATATGTAATGATATTGTTGTTCTGCTTTTAAAACAGAGCTCTTATCTCTTATGCATACATTTGGACATATTTATAAATGAAATAATAATTGGGACTTTTTGAAAACAATGGGTGGATAGAGATCTTGAAGGAATGGGGAGTTCAAGAGAAAGAAGAACGGCCACATGTCAGTATTTACTGAAGCTGGGTCATGCCTATTTTGAAATTCATTATACTCTTTCCTTTATTTTAATATAGGCTAAAAATGCCCATAATAAGGTTTTCTTTTCTTTTCTTTTAAGCAATTTCCAAGAGGATGGGGACCTTGTATCTTCATTTTTCTGTGTTAGTTTCCCTAGTGTCATACCAAGTACAGACTGGAGAACTCAAACAACAGAAATTTGTTGTCTTGCAGTTCCAGGGCTAAAAGTCCAGGATGGAGGGGTCAGTACATTTGGTTCCTTCTAAAGGCTGTGAATGACAAATCTATTTCAGACCTTTCCTTGAGTTACATGACTGTTGTCTCCTGGTGTCTTTATTTCTGTGAGTGTCTATATTCAGTTTCCTTTTCTTATAAGGATACCAGTTATATTGGATTAGATTATAAAGATTTGATTAGATCCAGGGTAGTTATTTAACAAATAGACTTCAAAGATGGACTTATGGATTTACCATTTAACTTAATTACCTTTGCAAAGACCCCATGTTTAAAGACAGTCATATTCTGAGATACTGGGAGTTAGGACTAACTTTAATATATGAGTTTGTGGGTAGAAAGGACACAATTGAGTCCATAACCTATTGCCAGCACCTGGTACAGTCCTTGACAAATAGAGGGGCTCATTCACTGTTGATTAAATCAATGATTTTCAGAAATGAGTAGCTGGGTCTTCTGACACAAGACTGGATTGCCTGCATACTCTCTTCTACTTAATGTCTTCTCCTTGCTAGTGTTTTCATGACAGAATTCCTTTCCCTCTAGCCAGTGGGCCTGAATTTTCTGCTATGTCGTGACAGTTAGTAGGAAAGTAATGGAGGAGAGACCAGCACAGGGTTTTCTGGCTATCACTTGTCTGACAGGCTGTTGTATACTCTGGTGTCCTGGAAACATGATTTCAGTAAGAAATACTTAGATTTCTTACTGAGAACATTGCCCCAGGGAGGGTGCAGTGGGGCCTGCTAGGCTCCTACTTTCTCCCCAGGCACTGTGACTTCTCTAACCACAATGACCCACTTAACCTTAAAGTAATGAGGACACCAAAGCCATTCTGCCAAGGTGAGGAAGTAACATGAGTTATCATTAAAAGACAAGAGTTCTGTTGAAATTTTTAAAAGCCAGTGAGGTCATTTTAAGACAGCTTGACAGATTAATAACCAAAATGAAATAAGAACGTATCTGTAATAAAAAAATGCAAAATAAGATCCTTCCAGTCTTCAATACGTTTAACTAATAAGCTACAGATACATTTATTTCTTTTATTTTTGCCTAGGAAGTACAAGAATTAGAGAAAATTAACCAATTCAAAGTTATTGAATGTATTATCCATTTTAAAAATATGTTTAAAGCTTCAAAATTAAGCAATTATAATAACATTAAGGCATTTAGGATAAATGTTATTTTGCCAGGCTATTTCTTTTCTTTCCTTTTCCATTATAGCTTACAAATTTGAAAAAGTCATTTAAATTTTTTTAAATTTCTAATTACAAAGGTAATACACGTTTATGAAGAAAACTTTGAAGAAACAGAAAAGCATAAAGATAACATTTACTACATCATTCAGAGAGATCCATTTTGTGTCCTACTTAAAAAAAAGTCATTGTCGACAAGAAGGTCATGAAGATATTCTTAGAACGTTATTTTAACGGTTGCATAATAGTTCATTTCATAAATTCTTCACCCTTTTCCTATTTTCAGATATTTAGGTTATTGTCCACTAATATAAAAAAAAAGGTGCTAGTACTTCTTATCTCATGTGACTCAGGCTCTGTGTTAAGTTTTTACATATTTTTTTGTAAGAACTATGTAGGAGGTAAAAAGCTGATGCTCATTCTATAGAAAGATAGAGACTGAGAGAAGTGGGTAACTCAAAGACATGTGACTATTCAGTGACAGAACTGAAATCTTAGTCTAGATCTCACTGCCTAAAGGACCAAGGTTTTTAATCAACTCATATATACTTTTCAAATAATTTCCTTTGATAGAAATTCCTAGGAAGAGAATTTCAAGTTCTCCTTCTAGGAAGGAGGGAGCACACTGAGTATACTTGGTAGGCACTCCTAGTGTCTCTCCCATTTTTAACTTACTCACATTGTAGGTTACCAATCTCCCCAGCATCTTCACAGAGAAATATTAATATTTTCATACACTAGAATTTATTCATTGGGTAAAAATCAATGTAACTTTTTTTTAACAATCTCAATTAGTGAACGCTAAGTATGAATCAGGCACTTCATATTCATATTTTATCTTATTTGAAACCTATAACCTCCTGCAAGGAAGGCAGTGTATCTAACATTCATAAACACACAAATAGGATAGGAGAGAAAGCATTTGCCCAAAGACAAGTGGTTAATAACACAGGTTCAGGACTCATTCGTATGTTTTTCCACTGTTTCTTATCAGACAGATAGAAAGTAACATGGGAGTTACCTGCTGACTCCTCTCCCCTACTTGCTCACCCTGCTCCCCAGCTTGGTACCCCAGAAAATAGCCTGTCATCTGACTCTCTGACTTTCAGAGTTTAGCCAGTGGAGTAAAGTTAGCAAAGACTAGAGCGGAGAAAAGAAAAAAGGTAAATTCCAGGTGTGTTTTCTCCCCAGAATCCCTCTATAGAGTTATGTGAGTGGCCACACATCTCGTCAGAAAATGTTCCTTGCAGAAGCTCTGTTCTCCTGGTCACACTAACATCTCCTATCTCCAGGTTCTGATGATGGTATCTTCCTACTATTCCACCAGCAGAGTGCTGTACCTGCTGCTTCTACAGAGTTCTTCATCAGTCTTTGATGTATTGGTGTTTTTTCTGGTCTAAGAGGACCACCTGAATGACAGCAAACTTCAACATAGTCCCACCTACTCACAAAAGGCCTTTCACCAATACAGCATAATTGCAACTACCCCCTCCTACCATTTACATCTGCCCCAAGGAAGGTGGTAACCAAGCCCCCTGTCTCCCTGCAGGGGCCTGTCTCTCCTCTGAGGAGGGCACATTTGGTTGTTGTACAAGCTGAGCTCTTCAATGGGCTTCAAAATGACTGTGGATTTGAAGGCAGTCTGCTTATTTTTGGTTTGCTTGTTATTTGTTTGAAGCATGGGAATGGTGCTCCTCCCAGCTCTCTACAACGTGGGTGTAAAAAAACTGATCCTCCTAAAAACTTTCTATTTGAACAGAACTTCAGATTTTCAGAAAAGTTGTAATAACATGATGCAGAAAGCTCTTTTATACTCTAATTCACCATTTTCCCACCAGTGTTTTGTTAGTCCCTATTCTGAATTGTTTCAGAATAATCTGAATATCTATTGCTACTTTGATATAGATTTTTTTAAAAGAATAACTAAAGATACCAACTTCAGGGTATTTAATAACGACACAATGTTTTATGAGATCTCCACTACAGACTTCAACTGTGTTCATTCACTCAATAGTATCCTTTATAAGTTAAGCATCCTTTCATGATGAAAGGCCTGGAAAAAATTGGTATAAAAGGAACATACCTAAACATAATAAAGGCTATATACGACAGACCCACAGCAAATATCATCCTCAATGGGGAAAAACTGAAACCATTTCAATTAAAGTCCAGAACCAGGCAAGGATGCCCACTCTCTCCACTCCTTTTCAACATAGTTCTGGAAGTCCTAGCTAGGGCAATAAGACGAGAAAGATATAAAAGGAATCCGAATAAGGAACGAAGAAATAAAGTTATCATTATACGCGGGTGATATGATTCTCTATGTAGAGAACCCAGAAAAATCAACAGAAAAACTGATTGAAATAATAAACCGATTTGGTAAGGTAGCTGGCTACAAAATCAACACGCAAAAATCAACAGCATTCATATATGCAAAGAATCAGTCAGAAGAAGAAGAAATTAGCAAAAACACCCCATTTACCATTGCACCAAAGAAAATCAAATACTTGGGAATTAACCTAACAAAAGACGTAAAAGACCTATACAAAGAAAACTATAAAACATTCTTAAAAGAAATAGAAGATGATGTAAAA
>PVHY01015488.1:0-29962 GCA_004024945.1 Uropsilus gracilis
GAGTTAGAGAATGACCTCGAAAAGCCTCTTTGCCTGGAGTCTGAGGGCTTTATCCTTTATGAAAGTTAGTTTTCAGAAACACCCCTTCTGTGGGGACTGAGAGCTACGCCCATGGACACTGTCACCCATGGGTGTTTCCACCGCATGGGTGATGTATCACATAGGTCCCCTGGTCAAGCCAGGTCAGCTCCCAATACATTCCAATTAAGATCTGGAACAAGGCAAGGATGCCCACTCTTTCCACTACTTTTTGACATTGTACTGGAATTCTTAGCTAGGGCAATATGGCAAGAGAAAGAAATACAAGGGATACAAATACGAAAAGAGGAACTGAAGCTATCATTATATGCAGATGACATGATTCTCTATATAGAGAACCCAAAAAATCCACGCAAAAACTACTTGAAATAATAAACCAGTTCAGTAAGGTAGCCAGATACAAAATCAACACACAGAAGTCAGTAGCTTTCCTATATGCAAAAAACCAAGAAGAGGAAGAAGAAATTAAAAATGCCATCCCATTTACCATTGCACCAGAAACAATTAAATACCTGGGAATAAACCTAACAAAGCACGTGAAAGATCTATACAAAGAAAACTTTACAAAGCTGCAAAAAGAGATAGAAGAAGACATAAGGAAATGGAAAAACATCCCCTGCTCATGGATTGGAAGAATTCACATCATCAAAATGGCCATCCTGCCAAAAGAAATCTACAGATTCAATGCAATTCCTATGAAAATTCCAATTACATTATTTAAAAAGATAGAAAAACAATTACAGAAGTTCATATGGAATAACAAAAACCCTCAAATATCAAAAAGACTCCTGACCAAAAAAGAGAGATGATGCAGGGCCAACTATCCCAGACCTCAAGCTATACTACAAAGCCATAATAATTAAAACAGCATGGTACTAGTACAACAACAATCAAACCAATGGTACAGAATTGAGTGCTCTGAAATAAAACCACACATATATAGTCAACTAATCTTTGACAAAGGGGGGCAAAACTTACACTGGAACAAAGATAGCCTCTTCAATAAATGGTGCTGGGAAAATTGGACTAAAATCTGCAAAAAAATGGACCAAGACAACATCTTCACACCTTGTACAAATGCCAACTCAAAATGGACAAAAGATTTAAATGTCAGACCTGAAACCATAACATACATAGAAAATAACTTAGGAAAAACCCTCCAGGAAGTACAATTCAGAAACCTCTTTCTGGAAAAATCTACTGATGGCAAAAATTTGAAAGAAAATATAAAGAGATGGGACTACATCAAACTGAAAATCTTCTGTACAGCAAAAGAGATGACAGAATAAACTAAAAGAAGCCAAACTGAATGGGAAAAATATTTTGCCCTCCACAAGAGTGATAAGGGTTTAATAACGAAGATCCACAAGGAACTCACACAATTAAACAAAAGCAAAACAAGAAGCCCAATCATAAAATGTGGTGAAGAACTAAAAAGACACTTCTCCAAAGAGGAAATACAAATAGCCAATAGGCACATGAAGAAGTATTGCTCAACGTCACTAGCAATAAGGGAAATGAAAATCAAAACCACAATGAAATACCACCTTACACCAGTAAGAATGGCCCATATCCATAAAACAAGCAACAACAGGTTATGGCAAGGATGTGGAGAGAAGGGGACACTTTTACACGGCTGGTGGGAATGTAAACTGGTCAAACCTCTAAGTAAAGCTGTATGGAGGGCCCTCAATTAACGAAAATGGAACTACCATTTGACCCAGCAATTGCTCTCTTGGGCATTTACTCAAAGGAGTCTTCAATGTGGGTACAAAGGGACACCTGTACTCGGATGTTTATTGCAGCACTATTTATAATTGCAAGGACATGGAAGCAACCAAAATGTCCAAAAACAGATTACTGGATGAAAAAGATGTGATGTATATACACAATGGAATATTACTCATTAATTAAAAATGACAAATTGGATGATTTTCTGATAACATGGATGAACTTAGAAGAATTCATATTAGCAGAAACAAGAAAAAAAAAGACAGAAACCAAATGGTTTCACTACTATATGGGACATGGGAAATATAACCAAAAATCCATGAAGAAAAGACAAAACAAGCCAACAACCAAATTAAAGTACACAACCTGGTGGTGGATAGGACAGAGTGTGAATGGATGGGGGGGGGGTAACCACAGAGATCACAAAGATGTGAAATTTATATATAAATAAATTATTAAAAAATAAATAATGTACAAATAAGAGAAAAAATAAGTAAAATTGTCTTATGATCCACACTCCATGTTATTTTTAATTCCCATGTATCTATTCTATTCCTGATCATATTATTATGTCTATAGATTTCAGAATATCATATATTTGAAATTATACAAAATATACCCTTATTAGACAAGCTTCTAAACACAGTCTAAATTCCTACATTTTTTCATGACTAGGTAACTTATTTTTTATTATTGACAGAGAATAATCCATATATTCCATTTTGTCTCTATATTGCCTTTTGCTTGTCTATTCACTTTGAAAGACATTTGGTTGCTTATAATTATTAAAACAGTCATTAAAAGCATTTATGTGAAGGACTTTATAGTGTGTATATTTTTTTGACGAATTATATGGTAAAATTATAAAAGATTTATAAAAAATTTATAAAAACTGAAGATATTTCATCCAAAAAGCTGGTATAATATTTTAATCACAACAATGGATGAGAGTTCCTTATTCCATATTTTTTCCAGCATTTGGTGTTGCCAAGTATTTCTTTTTAATTGAAGCAATCTGGTATATGTGACCTTTCAATGCTTTAACTGGAAATTCCAGAGTGATATGTGATATTAAAAATATTTTTGTATAGTTATTTTTCCTTTTTTATAGTTTTTGGTGAGTTGTATTCTTAGAAATTTTGCTTAAATTTTAACTGTGTTGGTTGTCTTCTGATTGTTGAATTTTAAATGTTCTTTGTATACCCTGGATACATATTATTCATCAGATATTGTTGTGCAACAATTTGTCCCATCTGTGATTTATTCTTTACATTTCAGCACTACTTCTATTTCAACAATCTTCCCGTTTATTTTTGGAAACATTGTTTGCTTGACTTTACTAAGTAATCTCAATCATGTAGCTAAAAGTGGTTCAAGAATAGGACATAAACTAAAACAGATTTTTGTTGGTACTCTTTTAGATATAGCAAATGATAAAAATCAAAGTATGTCCCCTGAGTCCTATTTAAGGAAGGAAGGGTGGCATTAGGTTTTGATAATGTGTCTGGTATGCAAACCCAAGATTATGAGGGCTCAAGCAATCATACACACCCAGCAGCTGCTACCACAACCACAGAAAAGTTTGTTTCTCAACATGTACTAGACAGATTCTATTTATAAAAATAGCTTTCTGATGCCTGAGGAAACATGAAGGGAAGTTCAAGAGTTATTGCATTAAAGATTTCAAAGGCAATGCAATATATTCTCTGCATAAAACATCACTTCTTAGAGTCCATCAACATCAAGAAGCAAAGACTAGTAGTAGGACATATCAATTTGCTTTCTAAAACCTGGGCTTTTTCAAAAGAGATGTCACATGTTTTGAACTTTTCTTTGTACATCATCTATTTTGTTAGTGCCTGATCTAAAACATAGTATTCAGTATATATATAATATATATATACAATATATATATGTATATATTGTATATATATATATATATATATATCCTTATATATATTGGAAATCCCAAGTATTTCAGGAAGCTCTGCCTGAATAGTGTCACTTACTTTTCTGTGGAAAATTCTGGTTTCTACAAATCAATTAGTACTTCATACTTTCTTTTGACATTTTATGAAGATTACTTAATTTTGTAAAAACTATCTGTTTCAAGTCCTATCTTATCAATCAGATGGTAAAATTATTAAAACCAAGATTTTATAAACATTTTATCAGAAATACTTAATTTAGGAAAAATTCTAACATATTGACAGTCACTAAATTGTGGTTACTAAAAAGAGAACAACCGGGGTTCCAAAATAAAAGGAGACATTCTTTAAGACACATCAGGTTGAAAGTTCTAGGAGTTCAAAACAAACATATAATATTGATACTGGGAAAGAAGTAGATAATATATAAAAGATAACTCAATATGGCTAATATCATATGTATCTGCAGAAATGCTCTGAGCAAGAAGAGTTTAAAAACCATAAAGGTGAAATTTGTCAGTCAAGAAATTGCTAGCCTGAAAAGTTGCCAAGAGATGTATAGGCCAAATAAAGACCTTCTCAGTCAAAGAAATACTGAATTAACAAACACTAGATACACTCCCTCCAAGAAACACTCAAATGTTTCTCTCAAAAGAGCTCTCAAATTCAAATAAAACAGAGGGACATACACACACACACAAAAAAAAAAGAAAATAGAAACATAAAAAAATCAAAATGGCAACAGACTTTAATATATCAATAATAAATTTAAATGTAAATGCACTGAACTTGCCAATGTAAAGACAATAAGCATATGATTGATTTAGGAGAAAGAATCCAACATGCTGCTGTCTCAAAGAAGAACCATAGCTCCAAAGATAAGCATGGACAGAAAAAAGACTGGTAAACAATCCCACAAGCAAAAAAGACCAAAAAAGATCCAAACAGAGCAATACATAGATTAGAAAAATAGATTTCCATTTAAAGAAGTAACAAGACAGAGTTGGACACTATATATTAAGGGGAAAATACATCAAGAAGATATGATACTTAACAACACATACTCAGCAAATGAAGAATCACTGAAATATGAGACAATTATTACTAACTCTAAAGACAGATAAGCTAAGTAAACAAACACCCTTTTTTCAATTAAATAGATATTTTATAAATAAAATAAATTTAATAAATTTATTCATTTCTGTTTTTCACATTTTTGCATTCCCCTTATATGAAAAAAGGACAAAAGTCATGACAGATGTAGGAAAAATATATTTATAGTCATTTTTCAACACTCCACTCTTTCTAATAGACACATTGACTACAAAAAGTACATAGAGAGACAAAACCTTAAATAAGTGAATTAGACCTTTCAAATTTCATAGACATATACAGGCCACCATATACCCAAAACAGAGTATACATTTTTCTCAAGCACATATGGGATATTCTCCAGAATAGATCACATTCTGGGAGAAAAAAACAAATACCAATAATTTCATGAAGATTGAGATTAATATTGTTCACGGGTATTAACGTGGTGGGAGAACCTCAGGGTAGACAATGATGTGTTTTATATATATATATATATATATATATATATATATATATATATATATATATATATATATATATATACTATGAGTTTAAAAAATAAAATTATTAAAAAAAATCATGAAGATTGAAACCATAGCCAACATCTTCTCAGATCACAAAGGTGTCAAACTAAAAAACCAAATAGCAATAGAAAGCAGGAAAATTTTTCAATACATGGAGACTTTCTGTAAGAACACCATGTAATTGAGGAAATTAAGGAAGGAATTTTTAAAAAATAATTCAAAACAAAAGAAAATGAGCACACAGCTATCTAAAATTAGTGGGAAGCAGAAAAGCAGTATTAAAAGCATAATACACGGACCCAAATCATGAAATGAGAGTGTAAATAAGCAACAATCTCATGATATTTTCTGTAGAGAACCCAAAAAAATCCACAAAAAAAACTAACTGAAAAGTAAACAGTTCAATGATTTAGCCAGTTACAAGATCAACAACAACAACAAAAATCAGTCACCTTCTGATATGTAAAAAGTCAGTTAGAAGAAGAAGAAATTAAAAGAACCACTGAAGTTACCAATGCATCAGTGAAAATTAAAATTAAATACCAGGGAATAAATCTAACTAAAGATACAAAAGATCTATACAAAAAGAAAAAACTGTAAAACATTGCTAAAAGAAATACAAGAAGCTATAAAGAAATAGAAAGACCTGCCCTGCTCATGGATTGGAAGAGATAACATTATCAAAATGGCCATTCTACCAAAAGAAATCTACAAATTTAATGCAATTCTAAGAAAATTTCCAACAAGATTCTTTAAAGAGCTGGAACAAAAACATTGAAATTCATATGAAATAATAAAAGACCATGAATACCCAACACTCTCATGTCCAAAAGAGGAGAGAATGGAGGAATTACATTTATACACTTCAAATTATGTTACAAAGCCATAATAATTAAAACAGTATGGTAGTGGAACAAAAATAGACATATAGACAAATGGAACAGAACTGAAACCACACACATATGGACAAACAATAATTTTTGACAGAGGGGCAAAAATCATAAATTGGAACAAGGATAGCCTCTAACCAATGCTGCTGGGAAAACTAGACCACTACATGCAAAAAAAAAAAAATGAACAAAGGAAACTCCTTTACAACATTACAAAAAAACAAAACAAAACAAAACAAAACATACCAAAAAAACCTTAAAGTGGATAAAAGACTTGTAAGTAAGATCTGAAACCATAAAAAACATAGAAGAAAATACGGACAAAATATTCCAAGACTTACACTTTAGAAATCTATTTTAGGAAAACATAAACAGTTGGGACTACATCAAATTAAAAAGCCTCTATACAGCAAAAGAGATTAAAAACCAAAACAAAAAAGATACCCAACCAATGGGGAAAAAAATTGCTCTCCACACAAATGATAATGGTCTGTTAACAAAGATCTACAAAGTACTCACACAACTAAAAAAAAGTAAAAAGCTGAGTCTTTAAAAAGGTGAAGAGGAAATAGAGGTTTGTCTATTTAATTTTTTTTTCAAAATGCAAGATTTTCTCCAAAGAGGAAATATAAACAGCTAACATGCATATGAAAAAATGCTCAATATCACTAATAATCAAATAAATGCAAATGAAAACCACAATGATATACCATCTTACACCAGTAAGAATGGCCTATATTTAAAAAATGGGCAACAACAAATGCTGGTGTGGATGTGTAGAGAAAAATAACACTTTTACACTATTGGTGTGATTGCAAACTAGTTCAACCACTATGGAAAGTTGGGTTTTTGTGTGTGTGTGTGTGTGTGTGTGTGTGTGTGTGTGTGTGTTTTGAGACTAGGTCTCACTATTTTTGCCAGTGGACCCGCAGGCTCATGTTGCCCGGGGTACCACAGACTCAAGCAACCCTTAGCCTCAGCTTCCCAGGTAGCTGGGATTACAGGTGTGCGCCACCACAGGCAGCTATTTTATTTGGAACTAGGTCTCGCTAGGGGCCCCAGGCGGGACTCCAACCGCGATCCCTAGCCCTGGCCGCTTCATAGGCTGAAGCTTACATGCACGAGCCACCGAGCCCCGCCCACTATGGAAAGTTGTATGGAGGAGCCTCAAGTTACTGAAAATGGAACTATCATTTGATCCATCAATTCCTTTATTGGGAATCCATCCAAAGGATACCAAAACACTAATTAAAACAAAACAAAACAAAAAAAAACTTGTAATCAGATGTTTAATGCAGCCCTATTTACAACTGCCTGGAAATGGAAACAATGCCAAATAGCTAATGGTTGGAAAGGTTCTGGTTTATTTACACAATGAAATGCTATTTGGCAATTAAAAAAGACAAATTGATGCATTTGTGATAATATGGGTGAACCTAGAAGGAACTATGTTAGCAGAAATAAATCAGATAGAATAACAGACACCAGATGGTTTCACCTATAAGTGGGACATAAGGAAAACAAGCAAAAGACCAAGAAAATGCCCAAATAAGCTAACAATATACTGGGGCAAGCAACCAGGGAAGAGGAGGTGGAGAGGGAGGGAGAAATCAGGGAAGGGACAAGCACAAAATATCAAGGTGGCAGTTTATGGGTGATATGATAAGAGGAGAACCTCAGGTATTCAATGATGCCAAAAATATATATGCATAAATATGTAAACAACAAAATGATTAATACATTTTTTATAATATCATCTTGCTAAACTTAAGAAATTAGATAAGAATAAACAAACACAAAAGTCAGTAGAACAAAAAAAATCAAAGCAGTAGTAAAGAAAACAGAAATTAAAAAGGCAGTTCAAAAATCAAAAACAGTAAAATCTTGATTTTTGAAAAAAAATTTAAATAGACAAACCTCTAAGCCTTACCAAAGCCTTACCAAAAATAAGAAAGTGAGATCAAATAAATAGAATCAAAAATAAAACATAAAAAATCACAAGAGATGCTGCAGAAATTCAGAGCACGATTACTACTGTGAACTTCTATAAGATACCAAATTCAACAATCTAGAAGTCATGAGTAAAATCTTAGGATAATATAATCATATGAGACTAAACAAGGAAGAAATGGAAACCCTGAGTTTACCAATCTATAGCAAGGATTTTCAAGAAACCAAAAATCTCCCAATAAACAAGAGGCCAGGACTAGATGCTTCACAAGTGAATTCCAACATACCTTCAAAGATAAGCTAATGCTTATTTACTTAAACTCCTCAAAAATTTGTAGAATACTTCCAAATACTTTTCATGAGAGCAACATTTACAATAATAAGAGAACCAAAGACAACACAAAAAGAAAATTGCAGACCAACCTCCCTAATGAAAACAGAAAAATCCTAAATAAAATCTTAGCAAAATTAATCCAACAATACACTACCCAAAAAATTATACATTATGACTTAGTGGAATTCATTTCAGGAGCACAAGAATGATTTAATGTCTGAAAATCAAAGTAATTCAAGACAACAAAGATAAAAAATAATCATATCAATAGAGGTTGAGATAGCATTTGATAAGATCCAATATCCACTTATGTTTAAAAATCCATAAAAATTAGATATAAATAACAAATGCCATAACACAGTAAAAACCATTTACAACAAACCCATAGCTAATTTGATTCATAAAGGTGAAAAATTGAAAACCTTTCAAAGGACATATGGTAAAAGAAAGGACTACCCACTGTCACTGTTTCTATTTAACATTGTACTGGAAGTTCTAGATATAACAAAAAACAAGAGAAAGATACCAAAAGAATCCAAATATTAATAGCTTTACTTTTATCCCAATTTGAATAACTTTGCTTTTCCTATATACATGAAGTAGCAGAGGAAGAAATTAAGAAAGCAATTCTATTTACAATTACAACAAAAATATTAAATACCTAAAAGAAACTTTAACAAGGAAATAAAATCATCTATTCAAGGAAAACATAAGATATTGCTGTAAGAGAACTGAAGCTTAGAGCAAGAGGGGAGGACTGGGGTAAAATTGGGAGAGTGATGGGCATAAGATATTAAGATGATGATTCACGGGTGACTAGGTGGTGGGAGGACCTCGAGGTAGACAATAATATAAAAGCTATATATATAGTCAATTAAAATAATAAAATATTTATTAGAACATATTAAAAACAATTTAAAAATGGAAAAAAAACAGATATTGCTGAAAAAAATAGGAGACATAAGGAAATAGAAAAAAATATTTCCTGGGTTAAAAAAAATTGTCAAAATGGTTATTTCTCCCAAATATACAGGTATATACAATATGCAGATTGCAGATTCAAAACAATATACAGATTCAACACAATTCCAATAAAAATATCAAAGGCACATGTTAAAGAATTGGAACTTCATGTGGAATTTCAAAAAACTCCAAATACAAGCAATCTTGACAAAGAAAAAAATTATGATTTTTCAGATTTCAGATGATTTTGCAGATATCACACTATATTATCAAGTAAAGCCATAATAATTGAAAATGAATTACTGGAACAAATACAGACATACAAAAGGATAGAATACAACCAAGAGCCCAGAAATAACACATATATGGAAAGTTAATCTATGACAAAATTACAAAGGAGGTCAAAACGTCCAATGGAAAAAGGATAGCTTGTTCAATAAATGGAGCTACATGCAAAGAGTTAAACTAGACCATAATCTCACACTTCATAACATAATCAACTTCAATGAATCAAAAGTTGGATATAAAACCAGAATCCATAAAATACATAGATTAAAATTTAGTAAAAATATTTCACAGCATAAGTGTTGGTGATGATTTTAGGGATTCATGCCCAACAACAGAAAAGAAAAGTGAGTATTAACAGCTTGTACAACATCAAACTGAAAATTTCTGCACAGTGAAAGAAGTTGTAGCTATAACAAGGACACCCTAGTGAATGGAAGAAAATACTTGCAAATACACCTCTCACAAAGGACTGCTATCAAAGATATATAAAGTATTCATAGAACTTTACAAAACGAAAAACATAGCAATCAAAAAATGACCCAAAGAACTAAACAGACACCACTCCAAAGAAATCATTAAAATGGCAAGAAGACACATGAAAAAATATTCACAATTACTTATTAATTGAGAAATGTAAGTCAAGACTACAATGAGATAACATCTGACAGCTGTGAGTATGGTCCATGTTGAAGACCGGAAACAAGTGTAGGCAAGGATGTGGAGAAAAGGGAAACTTCTTACACAGCTGGTGGAATGCAATCTGTTCAGTCCTTCTGGAAGGTAGTATGGAGTTGTCACAAAACATTAAGCATTGAGTTACCATGTAACCCAATAATTCCATTCTTATATATCTATCCAAAAAAATTAAAATACACTGATTGGATAAGAATTAGTGTTATATATCCCTGTTGCAGCAATTAGTATTTCAATTGCACTTCCACAATTATTACAGTAGCATTTACTAAAACTAAACTGTGGAAACAAACTTAATGTTCCATGAGTGGGTCAAGGAGGTATGGTATATATTCATATATATGCATATAAAATATAGCAAGAAGATATGTAGCATATATATATAAAAATACATATATTATAGAATATATAGACATCTCAAGAAATGGGAGAAAATATTTGTATGATATACATCTGACAAAACACTGATATATATTTACAAATAGCTCATACAACTCATCAAAACATAAATGATCTAATAAAGAAATGGGCAGAAAAACAAAATAGGCACTCTGCAAAGAAGACATACAGAGACCAACAGGCACATAAAAACTGTTTCTCATCACTTATCAGTAGGGAAATGAAAAGTAAAATCACTATGAAATACTGCTTCATACCAGTTTAACTACTGCTTCACACCATATTAAAAAAGTAAGAAAACAACAAACAAAAAACAGGGATTCCAAGTTCTGGTGTAGTTGAAGTAAAGGAAATTCTCCTACACTTTTGGGAATATAAGCTAGTCCAGTCCCTCAGCAAAGAAATATGGAAGTTTCTAAAAAGATTAAAAATGGATCTGTCATAAAACGCTGCAAACCCACTCCTACCAAAGTAATAAAAAACATGAATTCAAGAGGTAAATTGCACCACACTCTTTATTGCAGTATTATTTACAATAGCAAAGTATGGAAACAACCTAAGCATCCAAAAGCAAGAGAGTGTATCAAAAATACATTTTGCATATACACAATGGAATACATTTTACACCACTTGAAACAACTTGGATGAGGTTGGTAGGGATTTTGCTAAGTAAATTAAGTGAGAAGGAGAAACATAAATACTGGATGTCACTTATATGAGCTATATGGAGAAACTAAATATGTTTAGACATAACAATTCAAAACCAACCTTTGAAGACTGATCATTGAGCTGAGACAAACATAGGGGGGAGGAAGAAGAGGAGGTTTGGAAAAGTGGGGAGAGACCACAATGTACTATGTTGGAGTACTTTGTTTTTGGGTATGCTTACAGAGTATTGAAGAAGGATATCCTCTACTTCCATCATATGCACAAGAATGTAAACGAATGGAACTATGGTTCAAAAATTATTTTTAATAATATCTCAGGGCCATATTATTAAGTTCAAGGATTTCCCACAACTAAAAACTTGTGTTTTGTTTAATACTGGCCAAATTAATTTTTAAAAGCAAACTGGATAATATTTATGATTGCTAGCTTACAAATAGGTTGCCTGTGGAAGAGTCCCCCACTTTAAAAAATATTCACATTAGTTCAAGTCATGTATTCCTGAAAATAAATATAAATGATTTCATGAAATATTTTCTTATATTAACACACAGAAACAGAGCCTTAAAGCCACAATTGTTAACTCTAATGAAGTGAAAAAATGTAACTGGGGGAAAAAAAGCCCTATAAGTTCATCAGCACTTATCATAGCAGAAAACAGAGGTGAGAAGGGAAAAGCATGGTTTTTAGTACACTAATGGAACAGATCCCCAAACAAGAATTCTTTACCCAGTTAGGCTAATACTTAGAATTAAAGACTTGATAAAGAGCTTTGTAGATCTGTCCTGCAAGAAATATTGACATCACCTATTTTCTGAAACAGTTAATAATTTGTAAGTGAAAGAATGTTTCTGAATGTATTTTGAGAACATTTCTCTGATCAAAAGCTGTCAAGGACATCCCCAAGATAAAGGAAATATATCACTATCCATGAAGAACATGGTTAAAAAATTCTCAACAAAATTTTAGCAAACAAAATTCAAAGTAGCACATGCTATGGCTTAGTAGGTGTTAATTCAGGTAGCAGGGATGGGTCAACAAACACAAATTAATTAATATTAGTGATCACATCAATAAAACGAATAATAGAGATATATGATCATCTCAACAATTGGAGAAAATATTTGACAAGATTAAAGAAAGATTTATAATAGTCTCAATAAACAAGGTTAGAAGAAAAATGCCTCAACACAATAAAGAGTATACTTGACAAATGAACAGCTAACATCTGACCTCTCAGATCAGGTACAAGACAAGAATGTCACTCTCAGCATTCTAATGGAATTATTAAATGAGGCAGTTGGTTAAGACAAAAGATTAAAAGTAAAGAACTAAAAATGTCACTATTTTCATTTGACATAACTGCATAGAAAACACCAAAGTCTCTATTGAAATATTTGTTAGAAAGAATAAACCAATACAGAGAAGTGGCAACCTTCAAAAATCAGTATAAAATTTTTCATTCCCATATGCAAACAAGAAACTTGAAGAAAATGAAACCACAAGCACAATAACATTTGCAATCAAAATCAAGAAAATTAATACCTAGAAATAAATTTAAAAGTGGTTAAAGATCGGTAAAAATATATGATACTGTTAAAACCAATAAAATATTTTAAAAGGAAATAGAAGTTCATGAGATTAAAAAATTATATTAGTAAAATGAATGCTTTACACAAAGAAATATAAAGATTTAATGTAATTCCTTTTAAAATTTCATCAGTTTTCTTCAAGGTTAAGAACTGATGTGCTACACTTTCAGACTTCAAATTATACTACATAGCAAAAGTCGAAATAATATGGTATTGGAATAAAAATAGGCACACCAATCAATAAACCAAAATTGAAAGCACAGAAAAAACTCACATTTATATAAATAGTTAATCTATGACAAAAGATCCAAGAACATACAATAGGTAAATGGAGAGTCTATTGAACAAATAGTATTTAGAAAACTGAACAATCAAAGCAAATAAAATTGAACAACCCCACTGTAACAGCATGCACAAAATTAATTAAAAAAATGAATTAAAGACAGAATCAAAGACTTGTAAGAAAACATAAAATTCACAAATAAAACATTGCCAAAACACTCCATTACTTTGGATTCAGAGATGTCTTTGGTTTATTGGTAGTTAGGATAAGGGAAACAAAAATAAACAAATGGGGCAATGCATTTAAAATCATCTACACAGTGAAGGAAACCCTCATTAAAACAGGGAGTCACCCTATGTATGGGAGAAAGTTTTTATGTACCAAGTATCTGACAAGGGGCTAATATTATTAAATATACAAAAAACACATACAACTCACTAACAGGAAAACTAACAATGCAATGAAAACATGGGCAAAAGAATTCAGTAGTCACTTTTCCAAAGATGACATACATGGGTCAATAGGCATATGAACAAATGCTCATCATCACTTTTGGTAAGGGAAAAGCAAGTCAAAACCACACTGAAATAGCACCTAGTAAATGTGAGGATGATGTATATCAACAACAACAGAAACAAATGTGGTGAGGGTGTGTGTGTGTGTGTGTGTGTGTGTGTGTGTGTGTGTATAGGGGACCCTCATATACTGCTAGTGGGAATGTATGTTGATACAATCCTGATGGAAAACAATATGAAATTCTCTCAAAACATTGAAAAGAGGTCAGATGATTCAGCCATTTTTCTTTTACATATCTATTCCAAGAATACACAAACATTAATTGAAAGGGATATAAGCACTCCTATGTTTGTTGCTGCACTATGTACAATGACCAAGTTCTAGAAACAAGGTAATTGCCCCATTCCCTGAAATGAGTTGGTTAAGAAGATGTGGCATATATACACAATGTAACCCTATTCAACTATTAAAAAAACAGATGAAAAGTTGCCATTTGTGACAATATGGATGGAACTGGAGGTGATAATGCTAAATGAAATTTTAAAAAAAAGGGAAAAATACTGGATGGTAACACTTAGATTTTGAATACAGTGGGGAAAACAATGGTTAGACTAAACAAAGTGATAACAAAGTAGAAATCTGATTGATGAACTGAGGCAACTAGAGAGGAGAGACATGGTGGAGAAAAAGTGAGTAGGGTGTCCAATGGATTGTGTTGGAAGATTTGTGTGCTATATTAGTGGGTGTAGTGTGGTAACAGACATCTGAAAGGTATCATATTATACCTCTAAAATCATATAAATGTTGTAAACCTGTATCACCTAAATAAAAAATAAGATTGAAATAACAATAACAATTAACTGCACAAAATAGATGTAGTCTGATCATCTTAGAGGTAAGTAGTAATATTGGCTTCCTTGATACGTTACATTACTGCAATTTTTTCTGAATTATATAGTCTATTCAGCCCTATAATACCAGTTCATGTGGTTTATCAATTTTTAATAAAACTCTCAACCTTCAAAATCTATTGCCCATTCTGTTCATTTGAAACTGACTTTTCCTCATGACTACAGTCTACATTTTGACAAATCCTTCTTGTCTCTGCTGCTATTCTCACAGGTGCAAGTAGTGCTTTTCTAGGTGTTTATATATACAGTCGAATAACCAGGTGCTTTCCCTCCAACTATAATTATTGAAGCAAAAATTTGTTTACATTATTGAACCTATTTTAGATATTCTATATTCAAGCTTCTATAAATGCATGTTTTCACACCATCACCAACATTAAATAAACCAATAAACCACCGCTATCATTGGTTCCCTCTTTTTCCACACATGAACATCCCCTTCTGGTTGCCTTTGTTTTGTATTCAAATGTTATGGATTTGCTATGGTTTTTACTGACTCTTTATTTTGTTTCTCTCTATTTCACTGAAACTGATTTAGTCCTTGAGTATTTTGAGATCTTTGAATTTTAGCTAATATCAATTCTTTAATTATTATTCCTAATTGTTTTACCTACACATTTAATAAATATTCTTAATTTATATATTTTAAACAGGACAGGCACAGATAGCCAAAACAACATTAAAAACAATACTAATAACTACCAGTTATTTTAGCATATGGTACATAGGCCTGTGTACATATCCATGTATTCAACAAAGTCTCACTGAGTGCCTATTACATGCCAGGTACAATTCTAGGCACTCACCCACGGGGAGAAATCCTATGCTGTGACAAAACAAAGATGCGAAATTATGATATATCATTAGTAATAAATCAAAACAATTCTAGGTACTAGAGTATAAGTTTAAATAAGAAATATAAAATACATATCCCCTTGGGAAAAGCAAAATAAACAAGCAATTGATGTTAGAAAAATAATGTGCAGCAAGGGAATAAAAAAGTCAGTGATTTGGGAGTCTATTTTAAATAGGTTGGACCAGGAAGATCCATCTAAAGTGGATGACTTTATCAGACAGTTTGGGTGAAGAAGTATGTTTTTTAAGATCTGGTTGCTGTGTTTCCCAAAAAGTCATTGTAAACACAACATCTCTGAAGAGTAAACAGGCTATCCAGAATGAGAAATGCAGAGAAGTAAAACAAAACAAAACAAAACAAAAAAAAAAAACACTAGCGTAGCATAGCAACTAAGGCAGAAGTATTGGAAAATCATATACATGTATGTATGCCTTCCTACCTTTGCCAATTGTTCCCTCTTTAAGAAAGTGCCTTCAGGCTCTCTTATCAACTATTCAAGAACCATCTCAAGTTTCAGTTATTACATAAAATACTTCCCCAACTATCCTTACTTCATGATGCCTCCAATCAAATTCAGTTTCTACTCTGAGTTCATGACTGAACACATGATAATGTACTGTTATTGCTGTAAACGCTTAATATGCGCTACTCTTACTTTACAATCCATATTAGTTTCATAATAGCAGAGGAGGATCAATGTACATTTCTCGTGGCATCCAGTACCTTTGGGGAGTGTATCCAGCGAGTGTTAACTGATAAAACGTGAGGCTTGAGGTATTTACCTGAAATGGTATAATAGTGAACACTACGTAATATCTAGTAGAACAAGGATAAAGGTTAGGTGAACACAACCCATAATTTTAATTTATTGCCTCAGTCACTGGAATCACCTCGTTATAGTACACTAGGTTTTATGATAATCTTAAGGGTCTATTATATCTTAATTTTAGTAATCCTTAATATTTATGCCAATTTAACACTGACCGCAAAGGCTCTATTTCCGTATGTGATCGTTTGGTTTTGGCAGCATGCAACAAATCTGTTGAAACTGAATCTCAGCTTGAAAAACCAGGCAGCACCTGCACAAATGGCTGGCATATAGCTACTACAGTCACAGGGATGCTGGGTTTTTCACAAATTTTCAGGTAGGTGAGGCATGGAGAGGCCTTGGATGCAGCTGATAAATGTAGGGAAGAAGCAGTCCCACTGCAGGCAGCTATCTTTCCACCCCCTCCCCACTCTTGGGTTCTGGGCTGAGGCCAGGGACTGTCCTCAGCTGATCTTGGCCTCCCATTGGCCGCTGTCTTTTGTGACGTCACAATCATGATGAGAATTGATGATCGGACACGCTGATTTCATTGTCTGGGAAGGCAGAGGAGACCCAGGAAAAATCTCGGCGAATCCTCCTGCTCCAGCACTGGCCTGATCTGGGATCCCGTGATCCCTCCCGTGACCGCACCACGCCCGAGGTAAGCACCCAGCCTTGGTGGGTGTGAAGGGTGAAAAGGAGGGCGAGCAAGGGACCGAGCTAGAGCTTTGACCAATGGGAGGCCGGTAGATTCAGAGGCCTAGGGAGATTGCCAATAAACTCGTTCGGCTTTTGGGGAGCGGGCTGCCGCTACCCTCTGATGAAAAGCTGGAGGCAGCGTGAGGTCAGAAACGAGCAGAAGATAGGGATACGGTGGGCGATGCCGGAGCTAAGGACCGTTCTCCTGCAGAGGGTCACGTTTGGGACCCTTTTCTGTCCGAGTAGAAAGAAGTGGCGCCTCTATCCCTGAAGAAAGAAGGGAGGGTGTGAATACTACTTCTATATTTCACTGGACAGTAGATTTCTCATAACCCTACGCAAACGCAAAGAGAATTTGCGCCTGCGCATTAAAAACTTGGAGGGTGGAGGGTGGGGTTGGCGGGGGGGTGCGGTGTGGGAAGGGTGAAAGTTCCGGCAGAGAATAGGTTTGTAGTTTGCGCAGGCGTTTTTCTCCGTTTTCTGTAGAGGGTGGGGCTAAACTGTCTGGGCAGAATATAGGCAGGATTCGGGAGTTAGCATATTGATGTTTCAAGTGCTAAATAATAATAAATACGAGAGCTGTGCTACTTTCTTTGAATTTGGTCTCTTACATATACCCAGGCTCCAAATACGTGTGATGAATTTGGGAAGGCATTTTCTTAATGTACCGATATCAGGTTTAGAATAATGGAAAGAAAGTGGAGAGGAATTTGTATTTGTGAAATAGAAATTACTAAAATAAGGTACTGTTTGTACAAACAATTTATTCGAGTGAATTCAACTTTTTGTCTTCAAAAAACTCTGATTTGGGGTGCACTCCATGATCTTCAAACTCTTTGGAAAGAATAAGAGTGGAGTTCATTGTGGAAACTGAGAAATTTTCCTTTCTTTTTTTTTTCCCCTCTTGGAATGGTCTCTTAAATGGAACATCTCTCTATTTCAGGTTTTGTGCTAAATCCTTCTTTCTTTGTCTCTCCTGGGTAACCAAAGTCAATCTTAATTTTAGGGATCCTGTGTAAATCTCCTTATTTGGGAGTGACTATTATTACTCAGCAGTTATGAGAAGAATCTTGCCTGTTGTAGGTGAATACATTTTAGGTTACTGTTATTAATTTTGCTTCACTGTTAGATCAGGAACTGCTATTTCACAGAGAAATTGTAATTTTTTTCCCTACTTCTCATAGTTAATGTATTACCAACTGGTGAATTTTCCTGTGGAAGCCCTCTCCTATGCTCTTCTCTTATTCTAAAATCTCAAAACTCATCAGCACTCATCCAGTCATTTCAGAAACTTCCTAGCCAGCCTTTACCCAGGCCCCAAATTCCTAATTCATCTTTTCAGATTAACGATTTATGAACGATTTATGAAAATGATTTTTGAAATCATTTTCTTCTCCAAAATATTATTGATTTCCTATTTTCTATTGCTTCAAGCCCACTTACACTTGAATTTCAAAGAGCCTCATACTTTGTAAAACTCAAGTCTCACCTCTCCAACAGTGACTTCCAAATATAACCCAACCCTTACTAAACTCATCTTTTCTAGAATCGCTATATCAATTATTGTATCTATTACCTTATTATAAACTGCTTTACATTGTCTTCTTATTTTTCATGTATGTATGTGTTTATTAGGTTAGACTCCTCAACTGGACTTTAAAACCCTTATGGTTTGTAGGACCATGTCATTTATTTCTTTATCTTCTCCCTATAGACCTAGATGACTGTCTGAAATATTTATAACCATGTATGCCTTTTTTTTTCCTGAAGAAAGTGATTTCTTGAGTGACAAAGTAATCTTGTTATAGAGAGAATACATATATGTGAGGACTTATTTATCATTTAGCGGGGGAAGGATCTTCCTGTGAATGAACAAACCCAAAGATGATTCAGAGAATAGACACAATGGAAATCTCTATATCTTGAGTGGCTTCCAAGTTATCTGTAAATAAGATTGAAGGAAATATGTTTTTGTCTGATTTTTTCAGTTCAAAAACTACTAGATTTTACTTTTCTGTCTCTATATTTTAATGACAATCCATCATTTATCTTTTCTTAAAACATTTGTTTTCCATTTTTATTGTATTGTATCTTGAAATAGCTGCTTTATATTGACTATCACTGAGAGTTTTTATTCCTACATCTATTGAATCAGAACTTATCATTATGATAGCTGTCAAAATTACTATTGTGTAAAATGTCAATTGCCATTTTCATTATTCAGTTTTAATTGGAAGAAAATATAATGCTTTATTATAGAGGTTTTGTACACATGTCACTTTTAACTGGTGCTTCACTTCATCCCAATATCACATCAAAGTTTGTGATTGAAAAGTAATGAATGAAAAGTAATGCATAAGAGCACTATAAGCTACATACTTGAAAATAATTGCTAATAGATTATTATAGCTGAGCAGAATGCTATTCAGTATCAGGCAAGGATCCTTTATATTTGACTTTTTTTCATTATCTACATCCTGTAAATATATTTTCAATATATTTTATGTTGTAGCTAGTTTGTATAGTAATTAATGAAACTTAACTAATAAGTGAGGAATAAGCAATAGAAATTACTTACAAAATTGTTCAAAATAAGGACATTATATAGAATGTAACATTTAGGAATATGCTGCTTATTTTAGAGACCTTAGAATAAAATATGACAAAAGTCACTTGTCTTTAAATAAATTTATTATTTTTTTGATGCAAGCACTAGAAATTTATTTCTCACATTTCTGGAGAATAGGAATTCCAAGATCAAGGTGTTGTTCAATTTGGTTTCCTGTAAGAGTTCCCTTCCAGGATTATAGACAATCACATTCTCTCTTTTCCTCACAAGACTGAGTGTAAATAGCTCTCATGTATATCCTTTCTATCTCTCTTTTTTTATTGAAGTAACACTATTTTAAATATTGCATAGGTTTAATGTGTACGATTTCTCACCTCAGCAGCTGTATACAGTAAGGACACCACCAAATTTCCAATCATTACCACCAAAGTTAGTTCCTTTTATAGATTAACTCCCACTTCCTGCCACTCAGTAACTACCAGTCTATTGTCAATGTCTAAAGGGTTGATTTTGTTTTGTTCCTTCATTTACCTTTTCTCTATATAATACTCACATGAGTGAAATAACATTGTATTTGTCTTTCTCCTTTTGACTTATTTTACTTAGCTTAATTCCCTTAAATTCTATCCACGTTGCTACAAATAATTTCAGTTGTTTTTATGACTGAGCAGTAAATATTTCATTGTTATATTTCATCCATCATTAGTCACATGGCCTCTTTCCATATCTTGATTATTGTGAAAATTGCTGTAATGAAAATATTTACTCCCTGATTAGTGTTTTCATGACTTTTACTTACTTAAATACCCAGATTTAGAATTATTGGATCATATGAAAGTTCTATTTCAATTAGTTGACTAATTTCATATTTATCATATTATTTTTCTTAAAGCAATGTTCATTTACAACACTGTGTAAAATTCAGATGCTTCAGATGTATATTACTTCATCACCAAGAAACCATGTTCCTCCACCATAATCTCTAGGACTTGTTATTGATTTGGTTTTACCTGACATTTGTTTTGTTTCTCTATATTCCACATGGAGTAACACCATCTGTGTTTGTCTTTCTCCTTCTGATATATTTTACAGAGCATAATGCTATCCAGTTTATCCATGCTTTCATAAAAGTCAAAAGTTTTTTATAGATAAATCATATCTCATTATATATATATATATATATATATATATATATATACCACATTATCCTTATCAACCCATCTATCTTTGAACTCAAAGTTTTTTTCCCCCATAGCCTGGCTTTTGTAAATAGTGCTGCATTATTATAGGTGCGTATATTCTTTGTGTTATCCTTTTTGCATTCTTCAGGTAGATATTTAAGAGTGGAATACTAGATATGGTAAATCTACAGTGTGGAGAATTCCCCACACTATGTACCATAGGGGCTGGACCACTCTGTATTCACCAAGAGTGTAGGAGGGTCCCTTTTTCTCCACACCCTTGCTAACACTTATTTCTGGTCTTTTGATATAGGTCATGTACACAGGTGTGAAGAGCTGCCTCACTGTAGTCTTGATTTTTATTTCCCTTATGATAAGTGATGATGAATATTTTTATATGCCTGTTGGGCATCTTTATATATTGTTTGGGAGTGTATATATTTAACTTCCTTGCCCATTTAAACAAATTGTATGAGTTCTATATGGGAACATATATTTAACTTCCTTGCCCATTTAAACAAATTGTGTGAATTTATTTATGAGTTCAATTCCCTGTCAGATGTATGGTGTGTAAATATTATTTTATATTTGTAGGGTATATTTTTGATTTAGTGACAGTTTCTTTTGTGGTGCAGAAACTTAGTTTAAGTAATCTCAATTGCTTATATTCTATTCTTGTTGGAATGGAATCCACAAGACATCTTTGATCCATCTTTGTTTATGTTGTTACTTGTGACTGTCCAGTTTATTCAACACCATTTGTTATGAGGATTTCCTTTCTCCAGTATACACTTTTCACTCCTGTCAATTTAAGCATCCCCCCACCCCTTGGGATCTCAACTCTATTCCAGTGTGTCTATTTTTATCATAAAACCATATTGTTTGGATAACTATAGCTTCATAGTATAATTTGAAGTCTGGTAATGTGATATCACCATTTTTTCCCTCCACTTCATCAGGCTTTCTTTGGCTATCTGGAGGTACTTTGTGATTTCATATCAACTTCAGTAATGCACCATATAATTCTTTGAAGAATGCCCTTAAAAATCAGAGGATTGTTTTGAATATCTATACTTTAGAGACAGAGTGGCTATTTAAACAGGTGGCTATTTAAACAATACTATGTATTCCAATCCATGAGCAAGGAACATCTTCTCATTTCTTTTCCTCTGCTTCTTCAGACAATGTCATTAATTTTTTATTTTATAGATACTTCACCTTCTTTTGTTAGGTTTACTCCTGGAAATTTATTTTTTTGATATGATCATTATTGGAGTTTTATATCAATCTTCTGTAGCTTATTGTTTGCAAATAGGAACAAAACTGATATATATATGTATATATATACATATATATGTATATATATATAGAGAGAGAGAGACAGAGAGAGAGAGAGAAACCTGCCTCTTTGCTGAACTGATTGCTTCAATTGAATTTTTTTACTGGAGACTTGAGTGTTGTATGTATGTATAAATATATAAATATATACATATATTTATGTCATTTGCAAATAATTATAGTTTTACTTTTCCTTCCCAATTTGTATTCTTTTAATATCCTTCCCTTGATTTTTTTTCTTAAGTTAGGAGTTCCAATACCATGCTGAATAGGAGTGTTGAGTGTGGACATTCTTTTTTTTATATTGGATCTTAGTGGAAAGTTTTCAGAAATTTACCATTGAATATGATTTTAGCTTTGGGTTTGTCATATATCACTTTTATTATGTTGAGGTATATTCTATCTATCCCTAGTTTTTTGAAGATCTATATCATAAATGGATGTTGCCTTCTCATCATTTATATAATCTCATGATTTTTGTGTTTTGTTGATATGGTGAATTATAGTGATTTTTTTGTTATTGAATCATCCTTTTGTCACTGGAATAGATACCATTTGAGCATGGGTATGATCTTTTTAATATATTGTTGAATTTGGTTTTATAAGCTTTTGATTGAGGATTTTTGCACTTATGTTCACATAGATGTATTTGGAAGTATTCCTTCTTAATATTCTGGAAGATTATGAAAAAGATAAGTATTAATTCATCTCAAACTTTGGCAGAACTCACTAGTAAAACTATTTGATCTTGGACTTTTTTTGTGGGGGTGAGATTTTTAATTATTATTTCAATTTTCTTGTAACAATTATCTTACTTGTAACCAGTACCTGTATTCAGGTACTCTATTTCTTCCTAATTTAGTCTCAAATGGTTGTGCATATTTACAAATTTTTCCATGTCTTCTAGGTTATTTAACTTACTAATCTACAAATGTTTATAATCATGTCTTGTTATCTAAATTTCCTACATGTTTGTGTATTTTCTCCTCTTGTTTCTGATTCTGTTAACTTAAATTTTCTTTTTGTTTACTTTGTGTGCCTAATTATATAACATATATACTATACTGTTTCCTTACTTTTTTAAAGAAGATGATTTTGGTGCCATTAGTACTTTGGACTGTCTTTGATTTCTATTTCATTTCTGCTATAATTTAATTTTTTTCCTTTTACTAGCTCTTCATTTCATTTTTTCATTTAAAAAAAAAATTTTAAGATGAGGAATAAAATTATGTATTTGAACTATCCAGTCTTGCTGTAGGCCTTTATTTGGTGAAAGCGGTATGTTGAAGTCTCCAGTCACTCTTGTTGCTATCAGTGTGTTTTCAGATTTGATATTGTTTTCGTGTATATATATATACTATATATATAGTATATATATATATATATATGTGTGTGTATGTGTGTGTGTATTAGATGCTCCTACACTTGGTGAATATATATTGGTAATTGTTATGTCTTCCTTATGTATTATGCTCTTAACCTTGGTATAGAATTCATCACTCTCCCTTGTTACCTTTATTTTGTCTGATCAATGTATGCATGGCTATCCCTGCCTTTCTTTCAATCTCATTGGTTTATAGGATTATTTTCTCCCATCCAAGTACTAACCAGGCCCAACCCTGCTTAACTTCCTAGATCAGATGAGATTGTGTGTGTTCAGGGTGGTATGGCTGTAGACAGTTTATAGGATTATTTTATAGCCCTTTGCTCTGAGTCTTCTTTATCTTTGGAGCTCAGGTGCATGTCTGGAAATAGCAAAATATATGATTTCATTTTCTCACCCAAATAGCCACTCTTTTATTGGTGTGTTTGGTCCATTTACCTTTAGGATAATTATTGATATATGTGAGTATGCCCTTTGTCCTCAGTTTTATAGTTCTATTTCCTTTTCAGATTCTTTTGGAATGTTTTTCTCTTTAATTTAGATGTGTAGTATGGTGCTGAATTTCCTCACTATCCATTCTGTCCTGTTCAGTGGTGGTTTCCAATGTGTAGGTATTATTCCAGTTTCACTCAGATTTGCAGAGTGTTCAGAGTTTAGTGCTCTTGTGGACCACCTTAGATTCTTCTCCCAGGATCAAAGCATGAAACCTCCTTTGATACTATCTTCTCCTCATCCTCCTCTTCATTTTCTCCATCACCATTAATTGAATGACTTCCCTATCTCCACTGTATAATCTTGACTTTTGTTTTAAATTGTCTTCATATTTGTATAAATTTATTATTGGACTCAATACTAAACAGTGATTTGTATGTCTATTTTTATTCCAATGTCACACTGTTTTGCTTAATAGACTTTGAAGTTGAGGTGTATAATGCAACCATTGTTTGTCAGATTGCTTTAACTAGTTAAGGTCTTTTGTGGTTCCACATAAATTTTAGTAGTGTTTTATGTATTTCTTTGAATAATAACATAGAAATTTAGGTAGAGATTTCATTAAATTTGTGTATAACTTTGGGATTCAACGGTCTTTTTAACAATGTTAATTCTTCCAGTCTATGAGTATCAGCTTTCTTTCCATTTCTTCATGGAATGTGTTTCTTTAAACAATAATACCTTGTTATTTTCATTGTATAGGCCATTCACTTACATTGTTAAGTGTGTTCCTATGCACTTAATCCTTTTTCATTTGATTATATATGGGGATGTCATATTGATTTCTTTTTCTTCATATTATTTGCAGATAGAAATGCAACACTTTTGTATGTTGATTGTGTAGCCTGACACTTTCTTCACTAATATATTATTTCTAACAGCTTTTTATGGGCTCTTTAGGGTTCTCTATGTATATTATTTTGTCATCTTCCAAAAGTGATAGATTTACTTTTAGTTTTGAATCCTCTGGTTTTATATTAGGAATCCTTTTTCATCTCTTTCTTGCCTAATTTCTCTGGCTAAAATTTCTAGTAATTATTTTCAGAGGAATGGTGACAATTGATATCTTTGTTTTGGATTGATTCATTCTTATGGGATATGCTTTCAGTTTTTCATCATTGAATAAAATTGTTTGTCATATTTGGCCTGTATTATACTGAGTTATGATCTTTCTATTTCCATTTTGTTGAGATTCTTTATTATGAATGGGTGGGATGATGAACCTAGTCAAAGGCTTTCTTTAAGTGTATTTTTTTCTCTACCTCCATTGATAAGACCATGTGAATCTGTTATTTATCATTTTATGAATAAGAAACAAAGACTCCCAAGTCATTGAATTTCCCAGGGCTACACAGCCACAATATGCACATAAGAATGCAAGTAAGGTGTTTTTGACCCTTAATAGCCAAACTATTATTCAAAGTAATACAATAAAGTGACATGAAATGAATTTTTGGTAGAATGTTAGTAAGGTCTAAATCTTTAAAGTTCCAGTCCATTGTTCATGTGTGTGTGTATTCATAGTACAAAATTTTCCATGAACATTATACTCTTACAAAATCAGTGATTTCTAAGCTTAAACAAATGGTCTATGGTTAGATTTATTTTTAGGTGTTGTGCTTTCTCCTCATTTGTTTCTGATTCTATTTACTTAAGTTTTCTTTTTTAACAGTGCCTAGTTAGATGCTATAAAATATGTTGGAATCATTTTCAATCATATAGTCAAATGGAAATACATTAGTATTAGTCTTCTTTTTGCTTCTATAACAAATTACTGAGTCTCAATAGTTTAAAACAGCACAAGACATTGATTATTGTACTTCTATACTACTGATAGTTAGAAATCTGAAGTAGAACTTACTAGATTAATATCAAGTTGCCAACAGGAATTTCCTTTTTGGTGGCTTTAAGAGTGAGTGTTTCCTTACTTTTCACAGCTGCCAGAGGCTAATCATGTTCTTTGGTTTGTGACTGTCTTGCATCTTCAAAGCTAACAATGGCTGATTGAGATTTTTTCAGATTTCATCATTTGAGTATTTATTGTTTTGCCCCCATTCTCCACATTTAAAGATCCATGTGATTATATTTGTCTCACTCAGATAATCTAAGTAATATCTTTATATTAAGGTTAGTTGATTAGCAATCTCAATTCCTCTTGCAGCCTTAATTCTCTTTTGTCATGGAACCTGAAATTTTCATCGGTTCTTGGTATTAAGTTGTAGACATCTATGGGAGGGGAGGGCACAAGAATTGAGAACCTTATTCACTCATAAATGAAATGTCTCTAATATCATTACTTAAATAAACAGTGTTATGGGAGAATTGAGACAACCCCAATATCTCAACATCTCAAGAAGTTATGAAGTCCAGTGTTTTCAGAATGCGATCTTATTTTCAAAGAAGATCATCAAAGATGTAATTAATTAAATTAAGATGAAGTCATACTGCTTAACAGTAGACCTCTAGTCCAATATTCCTGGAATCTTTATGAAAACCCATAATATACAAGGAGAAAACCTGGATATGGTTACTTGTACTGGGAGAAAATGAACATGAATTAATCTAAAGATAAATTTTGTCATCCACAAATAAATGAGGTCTAGAACTAACCCATCCTTTATAGTTCTCAGAAAAAGACAACCATACCAAAACCTTGATTTTAGACTTCTGATTTTCAGAAGTACAAAACAATAAATCTATCTCCAGACAATCCAGTTCTGTGGTATCTTTTTTGCAACAGCCATAACAAACTAATATAGTCAGGAGTGTGCATTAGTTGATGTATGAATAACATCATTCTCAAAAAACTTAGTACATTTGTGTTCTATATTAGCTGTTGGCCAAATTTTGAAATATATTACTTCATGCTTCTGGCCATTAGTTTATTCTGCTATGAAATGAAGATATAATCTTTATTATATTCAAGGTTATTTCTAGCTTAAAAATTCTGATTCTTATTTATTCTTAATTAATCCTGTTGAAATGAAACAATATAAACCTTTATTGACATTAAAATAAAAATGCAAATTTTAGTAATTATTAAATCAGTAAAATTCCATCTAAATAAAAATATCTCAACATTTAATTATAGAAAAGTTTTATTATACTATTTACTACAATTAAGAAGTTATTAAATCATGGTGAGGAAGGGGATGTAGAACAAAAAGGGATAGAAGCACAATGAACTATGGTGGTTAACTACAGGTGATTTGGTGGTGGTTGCATTATGGTGATATCTGGTGGGGGTATCCAAATTTTACCTATATTAAAAATAAGTAATATAAATGGAGAAAAAACCCAAAAAAGTGAATATTTTCTTACATATTGATTTTATTATAAAATGATATGTTAAAAATAAAATAGTTATTAAATGATATGTTAAAAAATAGTGGATGCAGGAGGGACCCTCAAAGTTGTTTTAATTCAGGAAACTACCTTAAAAACTGCCATTCCAACTGCACATTGTCCACTTTCTAAACTTCAACATTATTTTATTAAGGTGGCATTAGTTTGCAAAACTGTTTACAAAACTGTAGTTTACAAAAATGTAATATGATAAACTTTAAAGAGAAGTAATCAGACATCATTGAGATAGAACTTTGTCCCTTTGATTATCTTTTCCTTTTTGAAGTTAATTTAGAATTTATGTTTAGAACACAGTGCATAAATGGTGCTAAGTCTGCAATATATGCTTAATAGGTATTTTGAAACTTTAATTCATTATATTTTATTACTGAGGTTACATTGGTATACAGAGTTATATATAACTTAGTGAAATAGGTTAACACCTCCCCAGATGTATATCATCACCTCCCATCCATCACTAGAGGACCCATATCCCTTTATCGCTTATTACGTAAATAAATGAGTAAAATGTCAAAATATTTGTGGTGATACATTTATATATTTATGTATATGTCAAGATATTTGTGGTGATATATTTATATATATTTAAATATATATATTATATATATAAATATATTACATATATATTTATATATATTGTGGTGATATAGTTATATATATTTATATATTAAATATTAATATTTAAATATTTATATATTTATATAGGTTTTGATAGCAGTGACTTGGAGAATAAAGGGTTATTATGGCAAAAGATTTGTTCGAAATTTTCACTACTGCAAATGATGTTGGAACAATGTGTGTGTTCATAATTTATGGGTAAAGCATTGAGAGTCATTTTACAATAGTTACCAGGTTATTCAGATTAAATAGTGTCCAAAAATTTACAATGATGTAAGAAAGAAGAACTTTGTCTAAAATTAAATTAACTCAAAAGAAAAAAAATCTAATATCAAAATAGCTAGATGAAGAAACAAAAAACAGATGAAAATAATAGAAAACCAACGATGTTTTTTATTTAAATCCAACAGTATCTATAATCATAGTATGTGCTAGACATACAAATTAAAGGCAGATATTATCACATTTAGCTTAGCTACATAATGTCTAGAAGTAACCCACTTTAAATACTAAAAATGTGTTAAATACAAATAAATGAAAATAATATATCATGAATCACTAATCTAAAGAAAGCTGACTATACATACTTCAATCAAGAAAATTTCAGAGAAAACTATCATCAGAGATAAGAACTGTCATTTGTATAGATAAGAGGATCAATTCATTACAATAAAGTAAATCCTAACTATGTGCCCAATAGCAAAACAAAATATATATGAAAGGAAAACTTATAAAACAGTGGTGACAAAATATATTCAGTGATAATAGGAACCTTGTTTGTTGCTAAAATATTTAGAGAGAAAATCAAAAACTATTTCAGAATTTAATAGCACTCTCAACCAGTTTGACCTAATAAACTAGTACAAACCACCCAATAAAATTACACAAAATTCACAGATGCACTTGGCAAATTGGGTACCATGGAATATATTTTGAACCATGAAACAAACTACCAAAAATTTAAAAGCTTAAATCATATGAGGGATGCTCTTTTATCCTAAAAATATTAAACTAAAAATTAATGAAATAAATATATCTTGGAAATTCCCAAATATTAGGAAACTAAACAAGAAAAAGTGGACTACAAAGGAAATTTAGAAGCATTTGCAATTATTGAAATGAAATCACAACATACATTAATATGTGAAGTTCATAGAAGTTAATTTAGAGTATTAGACATGTATAGGAGAAAAATTGAGCATAAATTAGGTGGGTTTTTCCTTAAAAATTGTAACTACAAGAGCAAATTAAGTAAAAAATAAACAAGAAAAGTACTAGTAGAAGTAGAGATAAATGAAATAGGAGAGGGAATGGGAGGAGGAAAAGGAGGATGAGGAAGATGTGGAGTGGGAAGAAGAGGAGGAACAAGGGGAGGAGGAGGAAGAGGAGGAAGAATGAAACCAAGTAAAGATCTTTGTGAAAAGATTTTACAGCAAAAAAGAAAGTGGAATCAAATTGCCAATATCAGGAATGTGGGAGAAGATATCAGCACAGATTGCAAAAACATTTTATAAAAACATATGTATGAGCCATCATTTATACAACTTAAAGACAAAAGACATTTTCCTTGAACGAGAAATGGGCAAGAGTTCGTTTAAAAGAAATATGATAGCTGAATACTTTATTTAATGAACTGAGTTTGCACTTAAAAATCTTTTAAAGAAATCTCCAAGCCCAAATTGCTTCAACAGTTTATTCTATAAAATATTTAAGATAGACTTAATATCAAATCTACACAAGCTCTTTTCAAGAAACAGAATCAGAGGTGAAAAATTTGAGTACTTTCTATATTCCACAAATTGTTCTAGAAGCTGGAAAATAAAAAAGACAAAAAGTTTCTTACTTTCAG
>PVHY01015489.1:0-35886 GCA_004024945.1 Uropsilus gracilis
CATGACTGGGCCCTTTGCATGACTGGGCCCTTTGCATGACTGGGCCCTTTACATGACTGGGCCCTTTGCATGACTGGGCCCTTGGCATGACTGCTGTCCAGGATTTATATATTTATCAAGAAATTTTCTGCTCTGAGGAAAGGGTGGCTTGTGTTTATGTGCAACAATGCCAGATCCCCTGCATTTTGTCATTTATCTCTTCCTATTCTGGCTCTTAGAATTGCTCCCTCCATGGCAAGGACTAGAACTGATCATTGTATCCAGATGCCAGCAGAAGACTTAAAATAGACAGGACCCTTTTCAACTATTTGCTGAGTGACTTAGTGACCACCACCCCACTCCCCCTTGTGAATGTCCTATTGCTGAGGATCCTGTGCAGGGTCTACACCCAAAGAAGAGGACCCTCAAGACTCAGACAGATAGGGGTGTGCTGGGCATCAGAAATGCCCAAGTAGGGAAATGTAATGAATCAGCAAATACATTTACTGCAATTCAAAGCCCAGAAGGTGGGTGACTTCCCCTCTGCCTGCTCTGAAGCACCCCTTCTAGAGCTGTGTCCAGGTGTACAGTCTTTGCTCTATACCAAGGGTCAACTAAGGGAGTGGGGCTGCAGCTTGTGTGGTACTCCTGCACTCTGCTCTGAGGCTACACTGGTAGGAGCGAAGAGCAGACTATTCTAATTTGCAGAGACAACTCATGGCTCAGCAGCAGTCCTCTACCTACCCTCTGTCCACATGCAGAACTCTCCAGAGCCTCCCAGTCATTGCCTTGAATCTGGATTCAACAAATTAGAAGAGGGTTGCTGAGTTGAGCTGTGAGGTCTGGGCAATATTGACAAGAGACAACATATCTGCAGTCAGGCAGACCTAGTTGAAGGCTCAGTTTTGCCAGTTACCCACTGTGTGATCTTGACATTGTTGCTTAACCTCTCTGAGATGACGTCTTGGTTGGTTTTTTTTTTTTCTATCCTAGCATAAAAAATGAGGTGTAATTGACAGAGTAAATTATACCGACCTTAAGTATACATCTCAATCACTTTCCCCTATGTAATCACTCCCTGAATTAAAAACAGATTTTCACTCCCCACCCCCACTGACAGTACCTTTGTTGAATTTCAGCTTCTTTACCTGCAAAGTGGATGAAACAATAGCTTTGTAGAGTATTACAAGGTGAAATGAAATGAAGGTCATCAAGCATTTAGCACAGTGCCTAGTACACAGTGTGTCTCATCCTGCTATTATTATTTCCTGCTCACATTCAGACACTTAGCAATTTATGCCTCATTTAGGTTTCTCAACAGGGTTGCACTCGATCCCTGAGGAAACTGAGGCTCAATGAGGCAGCTTTTGTAAAGCGTGACTTTAGAAAATTCATCTCCCCACTTTGGGCCAGTGAAGGAGATACTACCAAATTAGATGTTTGCTGGGTCTCATCTGATTGCTGATGAATATGTTTAGGTTCAATGCCTGAAGTAGGGACTCTCGACTGTCCCCACACAACCCCGGCCTCTGTGAATGTGTTGGGGTGGGGGATGTGTATGTGTTGGGGGATGGGTATGTGTTGGGGTGGGGGAGGCAGCTGTTCTTGGCTACCAGCTGGCTGGACCTGTCCCTGGGAAGACATCTGCTGAGTTCTATCTCTGTGTGAACCTACTTTCAGCCTTAAATTGCATATAAGGCACTTTTAGGGATCTATTTACCTCCCCTGTGGCCTCCGACCCATTTCACATTTGTCAGGGAGAAATTGGAGGAGCTACAGTTGCCCTTCTTCCCCTCAACCATTCTTGGGATGTCCTGTCTCAGCTGAGCAGAGGTGACAACAGAGAGGAGAATAAATCCTGAAAGACAAAGCTCCACATTTTCCCCATTTGATATAAAGTGATGCATTCCAGTACTTTCTCAGTTCAGCTGAGGGGTGCTCCAAGTTGGAGAGCAGAGGAGACAGCAGAAATCTGCATTTTTGATCAAAAAGTCATATTCCTGGAGAGTAGGCTCTCTCAGAGAGAGGATCTCAGTCCCCCATCCAGGCAAATTTGCTTTCCATTCGTTGCCCACTGGCTGGCCCAAAGTCCTCCTTCCTAGCCAGTGTTCCTTGAACCAGTTCTTAGATCAGGATCACGCAGGGAGTGAAGTCAGGAGAGTGTCAGAAGCTGACTTTGCTGGGTATGAGTGCCCTGTCTCTGAGGCAAGCAGAGAGAGCAGAGACAAGAGGCCAGGCCCATTGCACAAGGAAGTAATGTGCAGAACCCAGCAAGGTTCAAGGTCAGACAGATGAGACACTGAATTTTGGTTCCCTCTCTTGCCAGGTGCTCGGCTCTGGACCACTGGCAGTTGCTGCAGTCTCAGTATCCTCAGCTGTTGCATAAGGATGACCACACCCATCTACCAAGATGGTAATGAGGACTGAAAATGGCAGTTCTATTAAAAACAAACAAACAAACAAACAACCAAACAAACCCAGCCAGACACATAAATATATGACCAAAAGAGATGTTTCAACAATGGACTGTTTTGTTATCTTTTCTTTTTTTCTATGACTGATGTGAAAAATCAACACAAACTAAGGGGCTTAAAACAACACAAATTTGTTCTCTTACAATTCTGTAGACCAGATGTCTAAAATGGGTCTCAAGGGGTTAAATGCAAGGGACCACTGGGACAACACTCATTTCTGGAAGGTCTGGGGAGAATTTCCACCTTTTCTAACTTACGTAGGCTACCGGCATTCATTGGTTCATGGCCTTTCCCTCTGCCAAATCAGTGATGATAGACTGATAAGGAAGTAGATGCCACTTTATGCAGAGGTGATGGACTGGATCTTTCTCTCATTCCATCATTCTGACATTGACGCTTCTTTGTCTCCCTCTTCCACTTTCAAGGGTCCTTTCGATTATAATGGGCTTGTCCAGGAAAACTTCCCCATTTTAAGGTCAGCTGCTTAGCCACGCTAATTCCATCTACAGTTTTAATATCCCTTTGCCATTTAGTTTATAAGCTCACGGCTCCAAAGATTAGAGAGTAGATCTCTTTGGAGGGCTATTCTTCTGCCTGCTGGTTCCTCTGTCAAGATGGGGAGACTGCTATTTCTGCTCACCAGGAATCAATCTTTGCTGCCAGTGGGTAGGCCTGAGTACTGTTTTCCTTTCTTTCCTCTTTGAATGGGAATTGCGATTGTGATTACTCTAGTTTCTCTCAGCTGTTGTGGAGTAGTGGTGTTTGGGAGAGATTATCACTTAGCCCACAGAGTGTAAGACCTCTGGAACACATCTGACTCTGCAGAAAGGAACATGTGACCCAGAGCTTCTGAACTCAGTAATTATAAGAGTCTCTGATTGGCCTTCTATTCAGAGCAGGGGAGAGATGGAAAGTTATTATTTTGTACTGTTGGGGCAGCAAAGGGGTGGACTGGGTGGGACACTGTTTTGGCTATCACTATCCTTCCGCCTTTTATTCTGGTTATAGCACTCTGATTTTGCTTTAGGGTAATCACTCCCCTTACCCATTCTTCCTGTGTTGTCTCTACCACTACTTCATGAGACATAGGCTTGACGAGTCAGGGCTTCTCATCTTCCTGACCACTTCATGCTAATCTTCTTCTCACTACGTGGAATCTGAGGATGGAGCTAATACAGAAATCAGGAAAACCTAGGGGCAAACAGGCCCCCTAGGATAAATAGGTCATGTGGACTGGATTTGAGCCCTCCGTTAAAGCCCATGGATTTTTCAGTTACACAATCTAATGCGTTTTTATGTGTTGGTTAAGCCAGTTGTCACTTTATATGACAAAAAGACTGTGATTTTAAGTAGTATCTTTACAGCATGCTGTCATTTACAAGGAACTTTTATAACCATGAATCCACTTACTAATCGCACAAAGATTATGAAGTTAGGGTTATTGACACGGTTTTATGGCTTAGAAGCCTAATGTGATGTGTTCGTGGTTGTGCATTAGTTCCATGCCCGAGTCAGATTTCCTATGGTGAGAACTTGTGCTTTCTTTTTTCTCTCATGTCCCATCTCAGAAAGTGAAGAATCAGAAATAATTCTAGAACAAAGTGGGGATTGAACTGGGCCTTACGGAATGGGCAGGATTCCAAGAGAAGAGAGCAGAAAGGGTATGTCAGGTAGAAGCAACAGTGAGTGAAGCCTGGAGGTGCAGTCTGGTGTGATGGAGCTGCCCGCTGAGGACAGGCACACTGGGCAGGGCAGGCTGCCATGGCCCATGTGCCCAGTGAATGAATTTCTACTTCTTAAAGCCTTGTGCTCCCTAGGAATATGCAGGGAACCAAGATGTCTGAAGAGAGGGATGTGAAGTGCAAAGCGTAGAAGTTCCTGCCCCTGACATCTGAGGAGAGGCCTTGGGAGAAGCAGCAGGTCTGCCCTGGTGCCACAGCACATACTGTGGAGAGAGGCCTCTTTGCCATTTCCAGAGGTATCTCCTTTGTGTCTGATATGGAGATGGGCTCTGCCATCATCTTTTCTTAGACTTACTTTTTGCCTCTGCTTCCCAGGTATGTGATGCTGGGCAATTCATATCACCTTTCTGAACCTGTGTCTGTCTGTGGGAGAGGATTTGCAAGAATGAAAGCGTAGTCCAGGGCGGGCATTTCTCCATGTGGCACGTGGCTGGTGACTGTTGTCACCCCCTCAGCAGCAGCAACCGGTCTATGTCCTCCAGTCTCTCTTCCCCTCTTGCCCACAGACCAGCCACCCACTTCCTCTCCCAGGTGCCCTGTGGGGGATTCCTGCTTCCCTGCAGCTTTGAGCTTGGAGTCTGATTCCCATTGTGAGTTAGAAACACTCAGTGCTCTGATTCAGGGACAGGGTGACACCACAACTGCAATTTATTACTTACCCTTTTGTGTTTGTCTCCCTGTTTGTATGCTCCTCATGCGCAGGCCTGTGTCTGTCTTGGTCAGTGTCTTGTTTAGTGTCTGGTGTATAGAAGAGGTTCCCTAAATATTTGCTGACAGAAAGATTGAATGAGTGACCTGAGATTGAACTCTCAGGATGAGCAAGCAGCGGCACCCATGGAAGGGGCTGTAGGCAAGGCCCTTGCCTCTGTGTTCCTTTGGAAGCCACCCTCGACCACAATATCAAGGAAAGGTGGAGTGAAGCAGCCTCCCCTGGTAGCTCGTTGAGGAAGGTAGGATTTAGCTCCACTTTAGAGCTGGAGAAACTGAGGTTTACAAGGTTTGCTCAAGGTCCAGTAAGCGATGGGCTGGAATTTGACTCAAGATCTATGACGGGCCTACATATCAGAGCCTGACTAGTGCTAATCTCAGTGTGTGCAAATCTACATCTTTATTTTCATCTGAATGTTTTATTTCACCAATGATTTGTAATAGAACTTTTTGTTCTTCAAAATGATATTGGGCTAATGTAGAAAAAGAGGCAGTCATTCTTGAACTGTTTTCCAAAGCCAGTTATGATGGAGGACAGTGTTGGGGTGCCAACCTCTACTATTGGTCTCAAACACCCTAATGGAAGTCATTACATGAGCAAGCTGCTAACCTGTAAGCAAATGTGTCAACTTATGAAGAATCAAGTAATTCCCCGATCCTTGTTGGATATTAACCAAGTGCTGGATATTAGCCAGCGAGTGAGTTGCTCAACACTCTCCCTAGAGGGGGCTTGTTGGATGGGAGGGATTTTCCAGCTCGTGACTTGGATGAACCCAGAGTTATTTCCCTATTGAACAGCCCCAGCCTGAGAGGCACCAGCGGCTTCGACTGAGAGTGGCTGGGACAGAGTGGGGGAGTGGGCCAGCCCAGTCTGTCCATGCCTGGCCTGGTGGTGTGGCCTTCCGAAGTCTCGGTAGGATTTAAACCTACAAAGCAGCCCGGGAGAGCTCCCCTGGAAACCCAGAAGCTGGGTAGGGGAGGGGGCTGGTTTCCAGGGAAACAGAGGCCCTTCTGCCCAGCTCAGAGAGAGGGCCTGAACCTGAGGAGAGGTTAGAGAAGCAAAGGAGGAGACCTCAGCCCTTAGAACTGAAGGGCCCAGGGTGGGGGAGGAGGACGCCATGTGGAAAGAGGGCAGGAAGGGGAATTTGGCACAGGCCTCGGCTGCCTGGTCTCAATTTACTTGTGAGGAGCCTCCTAATAGCAGGGTGAGAGCTGTGCACGCTTTCCTGAGAGCCTGCTAAGTGTTTATGGAATGATTTGTGAGGAGAAGTTTCTTTGGAAGCAGCTTGGGGAAGGTTATGTTATTAAGAGCTCTCTCTCCAAGTTCCCCTTGGCCCGCTTCCCCCCAGGCCCCTGGGGTCTGGGCAGCCCATGGTCACAGCAGCTGTTTGCTATTTTGTAGGCCATGGGGCCGGGGAATGTTTTGGGGCTGGGGGGAAGACAGGGAAGTAGGGCAATTTCCTCCTCCCCGAGGTGGCAAGGTGGCGTCATGTAGCAGAGGAGGATGGACAGACTGGGCGTGTGCTTCACAGGGAGTCGCCCCATCCTGGGGAAGTATGGGGTCTATGTATGGGGGCTAAAGAGGAATGAGACAGTGAGAGGTTGTGAATGTGTGGAACTGAAGCGTGCCATTAGCTATCTCATGATATGGAGCTCAGTGGGGAATAACATGGACAAGCCTAAGTGAGAGGGGCCAGTGATATGTTTGTGGGCCCCCTGGTGTTAAACTTGGCTAGACCATCTTGATATCTCCAGCTTTTTGGGACCAGATTAGTTTGGTGAGTGGTAGGTTGTCACCCAGCCAATCATTCCTCCCAACCAGACAAAGGGCTCAGAGGGAGCACCCAGCTAATCCTGGAGATGAAATTCACTGTGACTCTTGGTCTAGAGGGCTCAGGACCATCTTTTCACATCAAATCTATGGGAATCTGCCCAACCTGGTCTCCATAAAACAGCATCTCTGCCAGATGTGGTGGTACACGCCTATTGTCCAAGCTCTGGAAGGCAAGAGGCTTGGGATCACTTAAGTTCACGGGTTCGAGACTACCCCAGGCAACATAGCGAGAACTGGTCTCAACAAATCAGCTGGGTGCCGTGGCGGGTGCCTGTAATCCCAGCTACCTGGGAGGCTGAGGCTGGGGATCGCTTGAGTTCACGGTCCCCCGGGCAACTTGAGTCTGTGGTACCCCAGGCAACATAGTGAGACCTAGTCTCAAAAGAAGAAAAAGGACAGCCTCTCTACCCCAGGAATCAGCAGCCAGATATGTACTGCCACCAGGAAAGGCAAGTGACTGACCATTTCTGATACTCTGAGACCCCAGCTTGGGCCTGTGGTCCATCACAATCTCTCTTCTAACTTCTCAACACTGTCTTGTGGGTCTGGACTTTCTACCTCCCAAGGTTTTATAGCTGAGAAAAACTGAAGTCCAGTGAGTGTGGTCAGTCTCTGAGGTGACACAGCAAACACCTGCCCAGTGTTCAAGATCAAAGCTTGTATTCTTACTTGTAAACTACACTGACTCAAGAACTTAGAACCTCTGTCTTCTGTCTTCCAACTTAGAACACTGTATGGTTGTTGTCTGTGATGTCTTTCTTCTTGACCATCTCCCCACTTCCTAAGGACTCCTTGAGGAAGAAAGAGATCAGATTAGGATTTTTTGCTCCTAACCTAGGCCTGGAGCAGAGAATGGATGGAGAGATGAAAAAATGACTGACTGGTTGACTAAACTCTGAGTCAGAATTTGGAAGAAAGAATACCAGGTGGAAGGAAGAACATGAGCTAATTCCTAAAGCCCCTACATTTCAAGGAGTCTGGGGTGAAAGGGTGTGAAAGTCCAGACCCCCAAGACTACTGGGTAGAGAAGTTGGAAGAAAGATTGTGGTGGACCCTGGCAGAGGTCTCAGAGAGTCAGAAATGGTCAGTCACTGGCCCTTCCTGGTGGGAGTATGTAGCCAGTTGCCGACTCCTAGAGTAGAGAGGCTGCTCTATGGAGATCAGGTTGGGCACATTCCCAGGGACACAGTGTGAGTAGATGGTGCCTGGCACAGTGTCAAGTACCAAAGCAAGAAGCTGCACCATTCTGGCTGTGCAGTTGTCAAGTATCAAAGAAAGAAGCTGCACCATGCAGTGGGAGTGGTTTTTCGATGTCACAGTGCTTAGAGGGTCTCCACTGGCATTTTGCAAGTGGGGACATTTGAAAGTTTTGTGGTATATTTGGATGAATGAAAAGTCTACTTATCATTATCTGTTCAGATCTACTGTTTTATGTGTAAGTACGAAGTATTTTTGCCTGTTTCTAATACACCTTGGATTTTCCAGGAATACAGCTACCTTATATATTGAAGGAAGATTGCCCTTGCTTCGGAATGTTATTGAGACTGATTTTCCATTACTGGCAGCAATATCTCATGATGTTGGGGTGACCTGGCCCTGTCTGTATGCACCACAGTTGCAAGTTACAGTGAACTTACACATATATCCTTCTATTATGTCCTCTTAAGGCAGCCAGTCTTGAGCACAAAAATAATGAAATATGTCTTTTTATTATAAATAACTTTCCATTTATTTCATTCCAGTTATTCAGTAGTGTACTGGAGCCAAGTCATGCAAGAGCAGATTACACGTGTCTCTTCCCAACTCTGTGCTCGATGTTGTCACATCACATTTCAAATCAAGTATAGTGGAAGTATTTACACCACGGTAATTGGCAAAATATAGAAATCAAAATTTTTTTTCCTTCAGAGATTCAACCATAAACATATACTGGCTTACCACCGGCTACACTGGTTTTCCTTATTTTGAGACTAGGCCTTGCTATTTTTGCCCGTGGAACCACAGGCTCTTGTTGCCCAGGGTACCACAGACTCAAGCCATTCCCAGCCTCAGCTTCCCAGGTAGCTGGGATTACAGGGACGCTCCACCACGCCCAGCTATTTTTTTTTGGAACTAGGTCTCGCTACGGGCCCCCGGGGGGGACTTGAACCGCAATCCCTAGCCCCAGCCACTTCATAGGCTGAAGCTTACAAGCACGAGCCACCGTCCCGGCCTGGTTTTCCTTATTATGTTTACAGGCAGGTTATATTACCTAGGAAGATCATTTCAGCATAACAAAGGTGGGGTTGGTGGACCCCACAAGGTGGAGGACCACAAATGAGGGGACTGAACTTGCAGATGGTTCCATGTAGGGACCTCAGGCCCATGGCAGATGAGAAACTGGTTTCCATAGGCTCCTTAAACCAGGGAGTTTTGAATTCTTGTGAGAACTGTTGGCAGTAGTGAGGGGCTAGGTGGAGTCAAACAGCCTTGAAAGGTGCTGCTCCCTCCCTCTCTCAGAAGAATTTATCGATTTTCGCATGGACTCTGGGGCTGCTGTGCTGAATTAGGTTATTTTGTTGCTTACAGTTTTCACAACAAAACTGATCAGATCCTGTTTCCATAGTGTAGTGGTTATCACGTTCACCTCACAAAACTGATCAGAAAAGGAGAGGCCAGTGACCTTGACAATGATCCAGTTCTTGACCTGCACTCCTGGGAATTTTGACTGTGCAACACTCCTTGGTGTCAGCCTTAAACTTCCCCCATCCTGTTGCACTCCAGACCATTATCCAGGAGCTCAAGCTCTACCTGGTATTAATGACTTCCAGCTTTTGAGCTTTTACTGTGTGCCAAGTAGTATGCTAATTGCTCCCCATGCATCACTTCCTGTATTCCATCTCCCTCTCCTCCCCTCGAAGAACATCTTATTTTCCCCACTTTTTTAGAGCAGAAGTCAAGTTCTGGGAGAAGATAAGACTTCCCCAAAGTCACCCAGTCAGCAAGTGGTGGAGACAGGACCAAAAGCCAGGCTGTCTGACTCCTAACAAGGTTCTTAACCCCACACTTGAACTTGCAAAGGAAAGATGGTATCTATTTGACTCCTCCCTTTGATGAGGTTCAATGTGTAGGTCAGAGCTAGAAGGGGCCAGAGAAATGACTTAATCCCAGGATTCTCAACAGTTTATAATCCCCCCCATCCCTTATGTACCAGCATCACTAGCAAAGAAACTGCTCCACCAAGTGAGAAGTAGAAACCTTTTTTCTCCTAGGAAGAGATTTTTTTGCTGGTCTGTTTATCACGTATGTAGGGTCAGGCTGAATAGTGGTGATTTCAGCGGTGTCATTGAGAGCCAATGTTATTGCTATGGCTTTAAAACACAAACAGAAAAAGAATCTATTAGTCACAGAGGAGTGAAATAAGCCCGTTGAGTAATCAGCCTGCCGGCCATGGTACCTGTAAACCACAGGGATGATAAATGAAATAGCACAGCCAAATTCTTAGACACTTGTGGGAGGGTGTGGGGCCCATGGGCTGGTTGGTTACGGACCTTTTTCTGGAAGCTCTACTTCCTATCAATGAACCAAGGGGCCTCCACTCAAGTTCAAGTTTCCATTTCACAGATGGAGAAGCCAAGGTCCAGAAAGGAGAAATGGTTTATCCAAGGTCACCAATCAAGTTCAGAACAGAGGGCTGAACACCAGTTCTAGCTGACTGTCACCAAGCTGGGAGGACAGCAAGTGCTTGTGAGTTGTGGCTGGGGTCACAGAGGGTATTCTCCCTCCCTTTCTCATCTGCTTTCCTCCTCCCTCTGACATTCCTTGGCTGACCTCAGAACCCTTTCCCCTCCCCTTTGCAGATGAAGCTGCCAAGGTTTCCAGAGGGACTTGGGGACAGGGTGGGGCTTCCGAAATGTCCAGACTTGGGGACGGACTGGCTAGAGACCAAGATTCATGTCTCCTTTCCCCTTCCCCGGGCCTATCCAATTGTAGCTGTGTGGGTGGAATCAGATACTATCTGGCATTTACCAAATGGGAAGAGAGACCAATGGCTTCCCCAAAATCCAACCAGAAAGGGCCTCTTTGGAAGGAATAAATACTGGGAAGGACACAGCCAAAATTTCTATCTCTGAGCTTTCTAGCTACTCGCCGTTCATGTGTACCAGTCATTTCACTAGCATAGGCCTCAGCATTCTTCTGTAAAATGGGCCTAGGCATGCTCATCCATTCAGCAACACTGAGCTAATCACACCCCCTGCATTCTTGCATTGAAATCTCACAATACCCTTAAAGCTGGGTGTTCATAGCTTAATGATCAGGTAAGTGGGGTTTGGAGAGTTTTAACAACTTACCCAGGATCCCACAGTGAATCCAAGATGCATACCCAGGGGCTGATGGGAGAAGCCTGTGCCACATTCTGAAGGTGCTTTAAGCTGGAGTGCATGGTCAGCTGGAACAGGAATCTTAGGTCAACCATATTGAGTGGGGCAACACGTAAGGAATGATGCTGCCGAGCCACATCCTGGGACCCGGCCACTCTAGGTCTGAGAAGAGGGCATCTGACTCCCATCAGGAGGCCCCTTTGAGGCTGCTGGCTTCCCTACTGCTGGGGGCCTTGATGCCCAGTACTCACAGAGCTGCCCACAACCTCTCCCGTCTATCTGGCTCCCTGAGTAGCAAGTGTGGACACTATGAGGGAAGTTGGGTCCTACGGGACAATAAGTTCCAAGGTCAGCTAGCAAGAAACTAGCAATATTTATAGATATTTGCTGATTTGATTCACCAACTACCCTGTGAAGTGAAGATGGTTTGCCTCATTTACAGACAAAGAGACTGAGGTCCAGGAAGAGGAAGACGACTTCAAAGTCACCTAGCATCATGATTTTGACCACAACTTATGATTTATTCTCCCCAGCACCAGTCTAGGCTGCTTGTGGGATAGCACATGAGTCGTTACACCTCTCTAGGCCATGGTTTCCACTGAAATGAGAAAATTCATTCCACCCTTGTCAGGAGGCATTGGTGAGCTCATGATGGAAATGTGCTTGGAAGTTCTGCCCATAACTGACATTATGCTGTTATGTCATTTCTCAGGTACTGGTGACTTTGCATACTAAAATAGCATCTCCTCCACCACTCCATGCTTCAGATTTTATCCCGAGGGTTGCTTCCCTCAGGCCTGAAGAGTGCCATGGTTGGAGAAGGTTTGCACACATTTACAGCACTGCCCTATGCTTGGCTCAAGTTCACGTGCTTCCAAGCAGATGGCCTGGGACAGGTGAGTTCTTCCTCTAGACATGAAGTCATGTCTGATGAGTTCGGTGCTGTCTTCTGGTAGGCAAATACAGTGCCTCTCATGGAGGGCACTGGTGGCCAAAAGATCCTGTGCTCACAACTGTTTTGGTGACTCAGGTCTGGAAGTCAGAGAGGTGGGCTCTGGGAGGTCCTGCTGTGTGGAACCTAGACAGGAAGGAGGCGATCGAGGAGGACCAAGTGCCCCATTGGATGGCCAGCAGCTGCCCAGAGGGGGTGTGGTCAGTGCAGAGATGAGAAGTCAATTTGAATCAACCTAGAAGGGATAGGCACAGTCAGGTTACAGGCAGAGTGTGCAGGGCAGAATGTCTCAACTATTAGCAGCAGCATTGTAATTTATAAAGGTAACTGAGTCTCAAGGGCATAGTCATCTCCAAAAGTGAAGGACATTTTGGGTTGGAGTAATGTCATCTCCAGCTGTGGAGATTAATCATCTCCAGAAAGCTGGGCCAGGGTGACACAGTCTGGGGGTGGGGGTGGGGTATCCTTTCCAGGTGGGTGACTGCTAAGCCTGTGCTGAACCTCAGCATCTGCCATGTTTGATTGAAACAAGAGCTGATTTGGAGGGTTGGTGCCTCTGGGTTGTAAATCAGTGGCCACACCCGGACCCAGGAGTAATAAAACCACAGTCGCCAGAATGGTGCAACTGCATTTGCCAGGTTTTTGGTTTGGGCAGAAGTTTAAGTTCAGTGGGATCTCACATCAGTGTGCCACTACCTGGCCTGTGGACAGTCTACATGGATCCCAGGAAGTATATACCCTGATCTGGCCTCCAGCTTTACGGGATAGGGACAGGATTGAAAGGGTATAAGATAGGTTAGGGCTAGGGCAAGATGGAGATTCACTTAGGAGGTTATGGATTGACTGGAATTTTAAAAGGAGTTGAGGAGACCATTATGTCTCTCAGTTAAATCTGTTCCTGGATACCTCTTAGGGATGTAAAAGCTCTCTTGAATGCCTCGTCCAAGAACCCACTCCTGAGCATTTGGAAAAGTGGAAGAGTTTGACTTGTTACAGTCAGTAATGTCTGTAATTCTGAAGGGAATAAGTATGGCCTTGATAATCCAGAGATGTGTGAATTTGGTTTGTAGTTTGGGGTCTAGGAGAGAGGTGATTCCCGGAATTCTTTGTCTTTAAAAGGGCCATTTCTAGGTAATGACCCAGGAATTAACAAGAAATGCAAAGATGGGACTATTTATTGGCCAAAGCATTCAGTGCTAAGACAGCTCCCATCCTGAAGTGTAACCAAGTATACTGCTTTTTGGGTTCTACTTTTCATTAAGGACATTTGGGCTAAAGGCTGGAGCAGCAACTCTACTGAGGCTTGTCATGTGTGATGGCCAGCAGGACATCGCCCATTGCTGTTCACTCAGTTCATCCTAAGGGGTTTCCTCCACTAGACAGGGGGTTTAGGGGAAGGGTAACCTCCTCCATCACCCTGATAGTCCCATCTGGTAAGGACAGAGGACAGGGGAGGTCACTCCTGCCTGCAGGTGGAATATGTCTGAAGGCCTAGGTTTGGCTTCATCTTATCTAAGGGTTTTCATGACTCAGAGCACAATGTCAGCTGTGTGTGGAGGTCATGGGCACAAGTCTGTGAGAGCTTCTATTTCCAAGAGGACACAGTAGATAATCAGGTTGGATGGAAGAAGGAACCTAGTAGTGAGAGCCTGAGGGGCAGCCAAGTGTGCAGAAGCATGGCGACCATGGTGGGAGAGGCTGGGAGCAGTGGGCTGTGGGTTCAAGGGGTTGGGTGGTTTCTGTCTCTCCATTCATGCCAGGAATTGGTCTTTGTGCTGTTCCTGAGGGAGGCCAGACCTCAGGAAGGGCTGCCGGGAAGGTGGCTACATCATCCGCACAAAGGCATGATCAAGCACATTGTAAACCTTAAGAACAAAGCAAAGCTGGGCATGGTGGCTCATGCCTGTAAGCTTCAGCCTATGAAGCAGCTGGGCCTAGGGATGGCGGTTTGAGTCCCGCTTGGGGCAACACAACAAGACCTAGTCCCAAAAAATTTCTGGGCATGGTGGCGCGCACCTGTAATCCCAGCTTCCTGGGAAGCTGAGACTGGGGATCGCTTGAGTCCATGGTACCCCAGGGAAACGTGAGCCTGTGGTTCCATGGGCAAAAATAACGAGACCTAGTCTCAAAAAAAAAAAACAGCAAAGCAATTTTGATTCACTCTCTTCTCTCTGTCCCATCATCAATGGATCCAGATGGAGGGCTCCTATAGTGCTGCTTAGCACCTCCTTTCTCTCTGCTCTCCTTCCGCCCCCTGTCCTCTCTGTGCCACTTTATTTTTTATTTTTATTTATTTATTTATTTTTTGAGACTAGGTCTCACTCTATTTTTGCCCATGGAATGGCAGGCTCTCGTTGCCTGTGATACCACAGACTCAAGCGATCCCCAGCCTCAGCTTCCTAGGTAGCTGGGATTACAGGCGCGCGCCACCACGCCCAGCTATTTTTTTGGAACTAGGTCTCACTATGGGCCCCAGGCAGGACTCGAACTGCAATCCCTAGCCCCAGCCTCTTCATAAACTGAAGCTTACAGGCACGACCCATGGGCTCTCTGTGCCACTTTAAAAAAATACTTAAGTATTCATTTTGAAATACTTATAGGTTCAAAGCAAGTTGATGTATAGCTTTTACAGAATTCTTACCAAAATCCTAGTCAAGTCTTTATTTTTTGTAAAAATAGATAAAATTATTCTATAATTGATAAAGGAAAGTCAAAAAATGCAAACATATCAATTTTGAGGAAGAATAATGGGAAGAATCACCCACCTACTTCACGACTGGTTATATGTAACCGAGAGAGCATGATGGAGAGTGTTCTTCCTTGCTTGTTTGGATGGGGCCTCAGTGCTCATGCTCCACAGGAACTCAGCTTGGGAAGCCTGGACCACCACCCAAGTCAGCCTGGACCTGGGCCCACCAGGAAAATGCTCAGAGGTATACACAGAGATCCTGCCTGCACTCTGGGATCTGGGCCAGAGGTGCCACAGAGTGGGGGATGTTCAAAAAACCACGGCTGCCTTTGCAAGAACTTTCTGGTGGGTCTGGGTTGGAAGGTTTCCCCAGCTGTGCACTAACCCACTGGATGAGAGTGAATGATCCTCTGAGAGTGAATCTCACTCTGTGGGTGACTCAACACTGTAGAAATAGTTTGAACCCATGATCCAGCCCCATCTCCATCTCTTCCTCCCTCTGCTCTCCATCCCTCCTTCTCTGGTTCTGAGGGCTGTTCTGCCTAGGGCGGATGAACTCATACTCTGATGTGGCTTAATCAAACCAGTGTGTTCCTCTGAATGCAAAGAAAACCAAACAACTCATTGCTCCTTATTGTTAGAAAAGTCAGTAGGACGGAAAACCTTCCTCTCATCTATTGTGTTACCACCCCAGCTAGATTTTCCTATTTCTTGGATTCCAGGGTCTTGGGGGAACATAGAATCCTAGGAACTTGGAATCACAACATAATGGAATCTTAGATTAATATAATGCTAGAATCCTGTAATTGTTGAACCATAGGAAGTCACAATAAAAAAAATCTTGGTAATATGTTACAAACAAGGGTTCTTTCTACAAGGTGGAATCTTTGCATATGGAACTCTGGAATTCCCAATATGTTGGTGCCAAAAAATGTCAGTTTGGAGTCTCATTTTACTTCACCTCTTATGTTACCTATGTGTTATGGATAAAATGTGTAGCTCCCACATTCAGGTACTGAAGATCAATCCCCAGTGTGATGGTACTTGGAGTGGGGGGTACCTTTGGCAGGTAATTAGGTCATGTGGTAGAGCCCTTGTGAGTGGGGTTAGTGACCTTATAAGGAGAGATACAAGAAAAACAATCTTTTTCTCCACCATGGGAGAACACAGCAAGAATGATGACCCCACCAGGAACCAAATTAGTCAGGTCTTAGCTTGACCTAAGACTTCCCAGTCTCTAGAACTGTGAGAAATGAACCTTTGTTGTTTAAGACACCACAGAAACCCCTCTGTTCAGAGTCACACAGCAAGTGAGAGTTGGGGAGGGCAGTGGTTCTGCCTGCTCTACAAATGCCCTGGATGCCCTCAAGCTTGGTGGAGGCCTGCCTCAGATCCCAAGCACCAACCTCTTACCTTGTGATTCTGGAGAAGGCACCTGACATCTCAGACCACCAGTTACACCACAGCAGGGGCAGAATAATTGTAGATGATTGGCAAACTGGTAGCACGTGCATCTCCAGTGTTCGAGACTTTCTCCTGATGTGAGACAGTCAGGCTGTTGAATGGGCTGGGCTCTTTGAAAAGTTCTAGTGACCAGACAGGATTCAGCTTTGAGGGCTGGGCCACTAGGGGTGGGGGACAAAGCTGGGCCAAGGCTAATAAGCCAAGTTGAGAACCTCATGTCAGACCTTCCAGGTAAGGGCACTAATAAAGCCTCTGGTTACGGCTTTTTGGGGTTCCTCCCCCAAGTCTTCCCGGACAGTAAACCTGGTGTGTTCCTGTTTTTGCCTCAGTTTCCTGTGTACAGAATACAGGTAGCCCACTGGGTTCTTCTCCACCAGCTCTGGGCCCCACCTTCTTCCCTTAGACTCACGCTGTACCTTTAGGACTTAATCCCTAGGTCTGCAGTTTCCTTGAGGCACAGTCAAAATGTTTCAGCTTTTTACCATACTGCACAGTATAGGCCACAGGCACTTTGCACAAGCAAGCAAGCTAGCAAGCAAGCAAGGAGAGAGAGAGAGAGAGAGAGAGAGAGAGAGAGAGAGAGAGAGAGAGAGAGAGAGAGAGAATATTAACCAGCTGCATTGGGAGGAAACTTAGCTCCCTGATCCATCTGACACATGAACCTCTTCACTTTATTTTTGTCATTTCGGCTCCTCCCAGAAGTTGGTGCCTTCTCCCTGGTAACATAGTAAGGAACTGATCAAGCGATATCTGTACCCCAGCTATTCTGTCTCCCCAAAGTCTGTTTTCTTTTTCTGTTTTACTCCTGGGGTGGCATTCAGCTTCCCAGTCTCTGACTTATTTATATATTGGGGGAGAGGAGGTTGAGGCTGTTGGGGCCTCATTTCAGGACATCAAAGTCAACCAACCTCCTGGGGCCCTTGGTGGGAGGTCTGGAGGAGCCTGCCCTGTCAGCGTGTGGGCAAAGTCAGGCCCCCTCCAGAGGGGCAGGGATGTGGGGGTGTGGGGGTGTGGGCCGGGTTCGGATCAAGTTGCCCTGAATGGAAACAAACTCCAACCCCAAACCAAACCCAAGTGGAGATTCCAGGAGGAACTGGGTGTCCCAGGCAGCCTCAGGCTGACTGGGACAGGGAGGGGTCAAAGGAACCCAGGGCTCCCGGCTCCTCAAGGGGCTTGTGGTTCCCAAGCCTGTGTGGAACAGCCCTCCCTCAGAGACCCAGGCAGATGGAATTTCTATCTGGAGAGCCAGCAGCCAGCACGGGAGAACAGCTCCAGGCCTGTGTTTGTGTCTGCCAGACACACATCCACAGAAGAATGGAGTCTCCCAGAGGCACCAGAAAATGAGACTGGTGAGGAGAACGGTGAGCACCATTGCTTGCAGGGTAGCAGCACACAGACATATTAAACTGGTGTTAGCTGGCCATGCAGGGCCCCTAATGCCTCTGTGGGCACTGCTTTAGCCACGAAGACTTCTCAGCAGAGGGCCCTTAGCCAGCCAGCAGTCCACTCACATTTGCCTCCTGACTTCCAAGGGAAATAACAGATGCAAGTGAACCCCAGGACCTGATGCTCATGAGGGAGGTGAGAAGAGGTAGTATTATCAGGCAGGGTGAGGGCACCCCAGAACCCCCAAACCTGCCTGTTCTAAATAGGTTCTACCATCTGCCACATGTAGACAAAACACACTCTAGTGCATAAAACCTTCAATAGAAAATCATTTTAATATATAATTAGTGCACAATACAGACAAGAGAAAAAATGCAGTTTAAATAGTCTCCAATGAAACACCCCACATTAGGCTTGTGCCTAATGGGCATAGGGCATGGTGGCTGCTTGTGCCTGTAAGCTTCAGCCTCTGAAGCGGCTGGGCCTAGGGATCGTGGTTCGAGTCCTGCTCCGGACAACATAGCAAGACCTGGTCCCCCCCCCCCAAAAAAAAATTATCTGGGTGTGGTGGTGCATGCCTGTAATCCCAGCTACCTGGGAAGCTGAGGCTGGGGATTGCTTGAGTCTGTGGTACCCTGGGCAATGAGAGCCTGCCATTCCATGGGCAAAAATAGCAAGACCTAGTCTCAAAACAAAACCCACATTACCCACCTCCTCGTGGGTAAATGCCCAGCCAAATAGGGTTGGTTCAAAGCAAGACCGCTGAGACCCAAAAGCTGGCCACATGTCTAGGGCACCTTCTGGTAGGGACCCCTAGGAAAAGGGCAGAAAAGGCCAGGTAAGTCTGGGAGGAAAAGAGCAAATCAAGACCCAAGTCAAGGTAAAAGCTGCCATTAGCTTCCCTGGGTCTCTCACCTACATCTCTGTCACTTTGCAGGTGTCTTCTTCCATGTCACCCAAGTCCAAGTACCAGTCCAAGGCTAAGAAGCAAGCATGGCTTCTTCACATGCTTCCTCCTCCAGTTTTCCTTCCTGATCTCCTCTTTCTTTTCTCCTCCCACTCCTCTCTAGCTTTCCCTAGCTGCTCAGCTCCACCCTTCCTTGGAACCTCCCCTTTCTATGGGTACCACAGAAAGCTGCTTCTCACCTGGGGCACAGGGCTTTATCTGAGGTCCCGTGTAGGAGGAAAAAAGAAGAGATAACTAACAAATGCCGAGTACCTGTTGCTTATTAGATCCTGGGCCAGGCCCCTTAATAAAAATCATCCTCTCATTTGGTCTGAACACTGCCCTGAAAGGTAAGGCTGATGAGGAAATGGAGATTCAGAGGGGTGAGGAGATTGGAGGAGGGCAGTGGGGAGTGGGCAGGGGTCACACCCAGGGGCATGGGGTTGAAGGTGGAGGGGAAGCCTTCACGTGCCAAGCAGCCAAGGTCTCTGCTATCTCCTCTTCACCCTTGCTGAGCACCAGTCTGGAGAAGCAGGGCTCTGTGTCTCCTTGCCCGTATGCTAGAATTTTAGAATATGTCACTTTTTGAATCAACTTAGTATGCCCCATTGTGCCTTGGTTTTTAATAATGTGTCATGCCCGCAGAACCACACCACACACTAGCCCTACAAGAGGTTCCTGATGTCTCACTTACCCCTGGAGATCTGAGCAGTCTGGTCTGTTGTGATCCAGGAGTGCAAATCTGCACTTGTGGACATTGTTCCAGAAAAAGAAAAGACCAATGGATCTTTGACTTGCAGCACAAGGAGCTGGAGTGACAGGGGGAATAGGATAGGGGGATAGGGGTACAATATGGAAGGGAAGGCCATACCTAAGGGGAAGAATATCATACAAATATGTTCAATGTTGTATGAAAATTACATAAGAAATTAAAAAATGAATTATAAAAAAATTGTCATGTACATTTTTGTATCGTTGTAAATTTGTTTTCTCTTTTATTGCTCTTTTATTTTTTTACTTTTTAAAACTGAGCTAGCACTGTACACTTTGTCTTTCTCTCCTGACTTATTTTGCTTAACTTAATCCCCTCAAGCATTGTCCAGTTGGTTGCAAATAGTAAGAGGTCATCTTTCATTCTTTTTTATAGCTGAGTAATATTCCACTGTGTATTTATAATCTTTATCCACCCACCCCCTAGTGGGCACTTAAGTTGTTTCCATGTCTTGGTTGTTGTAGATAGTGTTGCAATGAACATAGGAACATATGTACATATATACATATTTCCTTTTTAGCTTTTTGGAAGATCTCCAAAATGTTTTCCATAGAGGCTACATTAAGCTGCATTTCCACCAACAGTGTACATGGGTTTTTTCTTCTCCACACCCTCACCAACACTTGCTGTTTCTCATCTTTTTGATATAGGATATCCTGTGGCTTGTTTTGTATTCCCATAAAAACAAATGATGAAAAATTTTTCATGTACCTGTTGGCTGTCAGTACGTCTTCTTTGGAGAAGATCTTCTGTCCACATTTCTATTGTTTTTTGTTTGTTTTGTTTTTTATCATATGAGTTCTTTATATGCTTTAGATATTAACCCCTTGTGATAATATAAGCTGTGAAAAAAAGCGGTAGGATGTCTTTTCATTTAAATGAATTTCTTTTACTGTGCAGAGCAGTTTGATAAAGCCCCATCTGTTTATTTTTGTTTTTGTCCCCCACATTGGGGGAGTTGAGTCCCAAGAGAGATCTGTGAGGCCAATGTCACGGAGTGTATCTCCTGTGTTTTATACTGTTGTCTGATTTTCTTTGGTTTGCATGTTTCCTCTGGGATGAGGTTAGGTCCCTAAGAGCACATGGTCACTCTAAGGGTGAGACCCAGGTAGCCATGTTTATCCAACTGTGTACCTGCCTCCTCACGGAATCAACATGAACAGGTGATCCAGGCTGGACCAATCATATGTCCTCTTACTGAATTTGGAGGACTGGATTCAGAGCCAACCCTAGGCCTCAGTTGGTCTCCTGATGTGGGTCCTGATATTGAGGAACAATGAAGGGATGAGTAAAGGACTGTCCTTCCAATGAGTCCAGGAGCCAAACTGCAGATGAAGGGAGTGATACACCCTGTCCCTGAGCTCTGGCCGCATTCCTAGACTCAAGATACTGGGCCTCACTGCTGCCTGAGGTTCATCAGAACACTGTGTTCTTGAGGTGAATAACTCTTTTGACCTAAGCTTTTCTGAGAATCTGAACCTGATTTATTGCTACCTGAAAGTGGTTGCAGCCACATAATCCCTCCATCATCTTTGAGCTCACTGTGTGCATAGGGTACCTACCCTCGACTTTGTCCATAGTTTCTGAAACCTTTCCACAAATAAAACACTCTCCTTCTCTTGGTACCCCTCTCCTTTTAAGACCATGTTCCCTATGTACACACACACATACACACATGTACATGTATGCATACACACATGATTCTACTCGTATGGCCCTCTGCCCATTGCTTTGTCTCCCCCGTTGGGTCTCTGTCCTTCCAGAAGACTCCAAACTCCCATATCACCTCCCACCCTCATAACCCTCATAAGAACCACCTTGACAGGAGACATCCATCTGCTTGAGGTTGGAAGAGTGGACATTTCTTTGAATCCCACCAGCATTTTTATGCTTTCACCTCTGGCCCCCTAGTTTGTCCTTCCATCTTCCCTCCCCCACCACAGAGGCCTCTGTCCTGGCACAGAGAGAATTTGGTTGTTAATAACTAGACTGCAACAAGGAGGCTGAGCCCTCCATCCCTGGGACCCTTGGGAAGTCAGGTTAACTGTCAAAGCTGCTCTAGGAACAGCAGCGAGCATGGTTCCCACCAGCCTCTGCTCCATACCTGGCTTTTTTTTTTTTTTTTTTTCTCACTTGGCTTCTCCTCCCCTCAACTCTCCTGGCAATGATCTTCACTCAGCCTAGATGGCCATACTATGCATCCCTCCTTGGTTCCCCATTCTGTCCCAGCTTGGGCCTCACATCTCCACCATGGGTGGTGGTATCAAAGCTTCCTCTCCTCCCTTTCTGCTCAGAATCTCATGTTCCCTGAAGCCATGGGTTTCTATGAACCCCCAAATACACTGACTCTATATATTGCCTCCAACTTGAAATGGGTCCTGGGGTCCAGAGAGGAGGACAGAGGACAGGGGTACCTCCTATGCCTCTGGGTGAATTGTGTCCCACTCCCTGTCCATGTTGAAATTCTAACCCCTGGTAACCAGTTTGGAAATTGGATCTTTACAGACATAATTAGCTAGGATGGAGTCTTAAAAGTAGAATGAACTCTAAATCCGGTATGACCAGTGTCAGTAGGTGAAAAAGGGAAGATAGAAACTAGAGGGAGAGGTCGTGAGACAACAAGGCAGACGCTGGAGTGACGCAGCGGTAAGTGAGGAAATGCCAAGGATTCGCAGCCCACCAGAAGCTACAGAGCTTGGAGATGTGAGGCCCAAGCTATAAAGCAGCAAGGAAGCCTTCTCCTCATGTCCCTTCAGAGAGAGCATGGCCCTGTCAGCCCCTTGATTTGGGGCTACTAGCTTCCAGAGCTGTGTAAGAGTAAACTGCTGTTGTTTAAGTCACCCTGTTGTGCTTTGTTAAGGCAGCTCCACCAAATACCCAAGGTGCCTTTCCCCTGACTCTGCACAGCTGGCCCAACTTACCTCCCAGCCTGGGAACTGTCTGTGAAGGGAGAATCGGATTGTGTCCTTCCCTAGCTCACAGATCTTCCTGTTGCCCTGGCCACACCAAGCCCTCCTGTGTCTGATCCTGCTGGTCCAGGACTCTTTCTGTTTCAGCTACACTAAATGATAGCTCTCGCTCTCCCATCCATGTCTTTGGTCATGCTGTGCCAGAAAATACCCAGGGTTTACTTCCACTCTTTCTTTAAAAGTTCTCATGGGCAACGATCTCTCCAGGAGCAGTAGTGAACATCTCTTAAATCTTACTGTGGATCATTTCACTAGTGGGTCCAGTGGGCTTCATTCAGTCCTTACAACAGTTTGAGAAGTAGGTCCTTATCCCCGACGTAGGGAGGGTTCCAACCAAGTCTGCATAACAGAACAGACCTCTCTCTTGAGATACCCCACTCCTGCTAGGGGAGCCCTCCCCCCACCCCCGGGGAACATCTAGTCCTTTCCACCTCCAGCTGTCTGTGCATGCTTCAGGATAACAAATTATGCTATAACAAGAGGTGCAATCAAAAGCTAGCCAAATAGTTTTTCAAGGCCATTTCATGCAAAATAATTCTGAGGCATCCATCTTTCTCACCATGGGGGGTTAGAACACATGGAGACAGGAAGGACAGAGGAGCCAGACCCCAAGCTCGCTCTTACAAATAAATAAACAAGGTGTAGGCAACATGGCAGTCAGCAGGTTGCTGCAGCATAAATCAAGGCATTTATGGGGCAAGCAGCCTGTCAGAGCCCGGGGCTCGCCTGGCCCCTGAAAGAGAATGCCAGTGGACACCCTTGTGATCCCATCAGGATCACCCACACCCCTTGCCAGGCCTTGGGACCCACCTGGAGGCCCTCAGGTTCAGGAAAGCCCAGCTCACAGCAGACACCGCCTCCACTGATTTTTTTTACTCATTCATTCATTCATGCATTCATTCATTCATTCATTCACTCATCATTCACTCTGCTCGGTAGATAGTGAGCACTCAGTAAAAATTTCCCAAATGAGTATATTTCTTAATTTCTTCCCCTCCCCAGTTTTATCCCTAGGCCAGGGCATCTGACAGGCTAAGCTAGATGTCAGGCATCACCCTTGACATAGGAAGGGGTAGGGTTGAGGGGAAAAGGACAAGTTTGGCTTCCTGCCAACATTTCAAGGAGAAGTTCCCAACCCCAGGCATGAGGGGCTTTACAGGTAGGCAGCAAAACACCTGTGCTCCCATGTGCCCCTGAAATTCTGTGTGACTGTGGCTCTGACTGGTCTCCCTGCTATCTGTGCCTCATTATCCTGCCTGCTCTAGAACTTCCCTTCTCCCAAGTGTTCAAGGTTTGCTGACTAGCCAGTGGTTCTGTTACCCCATGTCTACACACCACCCTCTCAACTGTCTGGCTCCATATTTGACATTTATTAGGTGTGTAATGAATTGCAGGGTTTGTTTGTTTTTTCCACTCATAGCTTTTTATTTTTCATTCATCCATTCCTTCAAAAATGTTTGATGGGAACAAACAAAAGGACAAGAAAAAGTTAAAACTAGCAAACTGGCAGCAGAACTAAAGCATAAAGCAAGGGAGGGGGTATGAAGGGGGACAGATGGGCAACGATGACAGGGTGATGGGAAAACCTCCGGGTACACAACAATGTAAAAGAATGTATATGTGTACAATCAATTAAAATTTTTTGATTGAGTTAGAATGCATGAAACATAAAAGTTACCATTCGTGACATTTTGTTTATTTATAATTTTGTGCAATCACCACTGCTGTCTAATTCCAGAACACTTTCATCACTCCCAAAGGAAACCCTATACCCATGAAGTAACCACTCCCCACCTCCCTTTCCCAGCCCCTGGCAGCCACTAGTCACATGGTTAATGATGAGTCTATTAGAACCATCTAGCACATGATAATTCTAGTAGAATTATTAGAACTCTAATAGGTTCTAGTATTGCTAGAATCATCACTTACTAGATGATTATAATATAGACAAGGAAGAATGAACTATCTCCAGTTCATTGATGAGGAAGCTGAGGGACACACACACACACACACACACACACACACACACAGTAGATACAGTCAACTGCCCTTCATAGTCTAGCACCCCCACTTTCCATAGAACAGTACCTTCTGAGCAATAGTCCCAGGTCTCCTTGGAGGCTACAGGTGACCCCTTGAGGATTCTAGGCTTCTTTCCTTGGTAGATAACAAGCAAGAGACCTTGCTATAAATTTTGAGCCCAGTCTTGGTCAACCGGTACATTTCAACTCTTGACTGATGGGCTGAGAAGGCCTCAGTGATGGTGGGGTTAGGGCTGGGAAGGTAGCAGGAAGGTGCCTGGGAGTGTCTGCTGTGCTTCTGTTGGTGTTGGCCCCAGAGCAGAAGTTCACACTGCTCTACAGAGCTGATTATACACACCACACCCAACCCCTTCCCTCACACCTCTAGGCCTTTTTAGGCACTGCTTCCTCTTTCCCCCTCAGATCTCTCCAGACTGTAGCTCCTATTGATCCTTCAAAACCTACTCAGTGTCACCTTTTATATGGGTTGGGCAAGTGTTCTCATTGTGGGGTGATCAGTAGCAGGGCATTCAGAGAGCAGAGCCGGGGCATTTGGGTGACTCCTTTGACTGGGTTCTCCTTCCCCATAGTCCTGTGAGGGTGAAGCAGGGGTTTTATGTCTTTGTCACTTACTTTGGCATCCAGTAACGGAGCCTTCTTGATGCTGGATGAAGAAAGGATGGATACCATGGGCAGGTGGGTGGGTGGATGGATGGGTACAAGGGTAGGTGTGTGGGTGGATAGATGGCTTGATGGACAGGCAGGAAGTAGATCTGGACAGATGCAGAGCAAGAGAATTTCAAAGTGATAACATTTGTGTGGCCCAGAGTGATGTGCTGCAGGGAATTCTAGTCTGTACAATTGGGTGTCCTGGGGTTGGAAGGGAGATTTCCAGTGATCTAGGGTCCAAAAAGGAAGGAAGGACCTCCAGAAGAGAAAAGGCATGATGGATCTCTGCAGACAATAGCTGCAGAGATTCCACTCCCCCTCTGACTCATGGGCCCTATCCAGGATGTGGAGCTTGGTGTCTACCAGATCTCCCCAAATCACTCCAGTTAAATGCAGGAGGGGCTTTGCTCTGTTCCAGCTGCTCTTTCCCAAGAGTGCTTGGTGTGCAGGAGGTATGGGGGGCTCAGGGGAGCCTCAGTACCAGACAGACTACCCTGGAGGTGAATCCTCCATCACATGGACCTGGGATTTAGATTTCTCAGTTTTCCCAACTCCCAAAGGAGGAATGAATCAAGGTCTGAGGGGGCAAGGAAGGATAGTCTGAAAACCATTAATAAAGAATCTCCAGTCCAAGGGAAACACAAACCAGAGGTTGTGGCACCTTGGAGGAGAATGAGGGTGGAGGTAAAGAATGATGGAGGGCTAGAGGACTGCAAGGGTCTCTTGATCCATGCTCCTTTGCCAGAGCATATAGTTAAGTGTGTGTCTGTCTGTGCACGTCTGTGTGTCCATGTGTAATCAGTAGTACCTGCCTCGTAGGGTTGTTATGAGGCTTAAACAAGTTAACACTCGTAAAAGGCCTGGTGCTGTGCCTGGCATTCCCTCACTTCTCTATAAATATGATTTGCTGTTATGGAGGGAGAATGTGAAGGCTGAGTGCCTGACCCTGGAGTCTGGCTGCCTGGGCCCTGGCCTCACTCTGAGACCAGCCAACTCTATGAGCTTTGGCTGGGGCTGGCACTCTTTGTTGCTATGGGTCCCAACTCCCTCTTTGGTCCTCAGAGGTGATATGTCTACAGATGAGAGTTCTGACCAACTCCCTCTCCCTCTCCCCTCAGCAGCAAGCCTTGACCTTGAGGCACCCCACTCTTACCTGGCAGGATCCTCTTTGCTTCACAAAGCCTTACTTCCTGCCATCTAGATTCGCTAGCCAGCATCGTTCCTATTCTCCACTCCCACCCTCTTCCAGTCCCATGGAGGAGACTTCCTGTGTTCCAAGCCTGAGCTCCCCATCTTGCTCTTCTCTCCCAAAACCCTCTCTCCAGCAAACCAACACCTCCCTTACTTCTCTCCCATCTGCATCCCATAGGAACACATTCAAGTTGTTCCCCCATTCTGTCTTCTCACTGATTCCAGCCTCGCCCCTGCCCCCCACCCTGCTCAGGCCCCAACTTCTCCTCCACTAGCCAGTCAGGCCTGGCACCTCAGCCCACCTCCCTCTCGCACCACCCCTGCAGACTTCTCTCTTGACACCCCTCCCATCCCTCCCTCCCTCCTCTTGGGTCTCCAGAGCCACCCCTTGTGCCCATATTTGTCAGTGTCCCCCCTCACACTGCTCTCCTAGCTGCCCCCACTCTGCCAGCTCCAACAAGAAGTGAGGGGAACCTCACTGTCCCACAGACAAGTACCGATGCTTACATTGTCCCTACCGACTGTCCTTCTGGGACTACTCTCTGCATCAACTGCCCCAGGGCACAGCTGTGCCAGGGAGGACAAAGCTTACAGTGGGACACTGACCCATGTCCACGTCTCTGCTGGCCTTTATGTGGAGCTGCCATTCTTTCTGCTCGATCTTCCCCCAGAAGATCATCTTGCCCACCCTGTGTCCCTGAGATGTGGGGGCTCACTCTTCTTGCCAAGAGGATCCCTATGTTCGTCAAGAAGAAAGTCTCCCCTGGAGCTGTCTCCCCCAGCCCCCTTGACACCCCCCTGACACTGGGAGGCAGAGGCACCCCAGGCTGTGGTCAGGCTGTGGTCACTTCTCTCAAACAAGGTTGGGAAATTTTCTGTACATGCTCAATGGGGCCACACCCCCCACCTCACCATGGGGAATCTTTGGCCCAGTGCCTGAATAGAGGGGTGCTCAGTGATAAGGCAGATTCAGAATAACTGAGCCACGGTCCTGAACTGCCACCTACCAGGTGTGTCCCAGGATCTCTGCACTGACACAGGACCTGATCCTGGTTAGGAAGGTCAAAGGTCACTCATAGGTCAAAGGTCACTTGTTTGTACATACTCAGCTGTCTGTTCCTGCCTTAAAGTCCCTTTCATTCTGATAACAGAGAGCAAGTAGCAGATAAAACCAAGGAATTAGATCCATGCATCGAACAAGCTTTTCCTGTCTTGGATCAAGTACCTAGGCTGCAGTGGGTGTTGAGGAAGAAATTCATCACACCCCAAGGGGAGCATGCGCCTAGGTGGGAAGAAGCACATGGAAAAAGAAAAAGGACCCGAAGGAAGTCCACTGTTGGGGAGCCAAGTTTGGGAGGCTGCAGGAAAACCAGACTTCAACTCCAAAGATCCGAGGCGTTCTGAGAACCAAGAGGAGGCCAAGAGGTATTGACAGGGGTCAGTGGAATACAGGGATGGGAAGTGTGGATAATGCCATAAGACCAACCCCTCTCCCCATCTTTCCCCATCCTGCCAGAGTCACAGCTCATCCTGTGTGCTTGGCCTGTAGGGAAAGGGGTGCGGGATTGACAAAGAGAGCAGAGGAGAGAGCACCTGTGAGTAGGCCACACAGAGAGACCCCAGAGCTGGGTCTGCAGAGGTTAACAGCCTCTTGCACAGAAGGTTGATGGGAAGGTGCATGGGTACAGACACCGTGGTGAGCTCAGGCCACACCTAGCCCAGGTTCGTCTTGTGCTATCTGTATCCTGGGCAAATCACTCCCTCTCAGCACTACAATCTGTAAAATAGGAGGGAACCCCACCCCCAAGGCTCTGCTGAGGATGAGCTGAGGCCAAGCATAGCAACACACTGGCTCAAGGCTCTGCAGACGGTGGAGATTCAGCAACTGGCATTTTCTCCCTTTGCTCTTAGAGAACTGGGTTAGGCTGGGCCATACAGCCCTGTGGAGCTCAGGCTTGAGCAGCCAGCTGCCGGGGGGCATTGGTATGTTTCAGGGACCATGGCTTCACACCCCTTATCACTGGCCACAATTGTCCACTCCATAAGATGATCATCAAATTCTCCTTAATGGGGCATAAGGAGAAACTGAGGCCCGGCTCAGGGCAGAGCTGTGTGTTCTTCTCACAGGCTATGTGTGTAACAGCCCACAAAGCCCAAAACCTCTCCTTGAGCAACTTTACTTGTTGCCTAAAATCCCACCATCAGAACCCCCATATTTGGATAAAGCATGTGTTCCGAGACCCATGTGCTGAGAGAAGGAGAAGGACAAGAATCACAGGCATGTGGTGTCCTCAGACTCCCCAGGGAGAAGGACCTGGAAGACCATGGAGACATGGAGATCCAGAAGTGGGGGGCATTTGCCCAGTCCCACAGAGGGTTGGCTCAGCCAGGCAGCAAGCCAAGGCCCAGCTTCCCCAGCCCAGATTCTCCTTCCCCTACTCCCCTACTCTCCCTCCCCTCTCTCCAGCCCCCTACTTACTAGGATGGCCCCAGGAGGCGGCAGTGGAGTACCGGGACAGCAGGTGGGGGCTGGGGACATCTCTCCCCATCACCGGCCCACCTTTCCGAGGCTGCTGCGGGCCACAGCGGATTAATGGTGCGGAGGCCTCTCATTTCCTCTAGTCAGGAAACAGGCTGCTCCACACAGCCCCCCATTGTCAGTGGCCCTTATCTCGGGAAGTTCCATCTGCCCATCCGGAGGAGGCAATGGGGGCCCCCATGCCCCAGGCCTCACCTTTCCTTGCCTCCTGTGGGCTGCAGGGCTAAGGTCACACAGGCCTTCATTTGTCCCCCCAGTCCCTGAGGGTTGGGAGGCATCACAGAAGGCCCGGAACTCAGCGGGGTAATTCCAGGGAGGTCAAGGATGAACTGTGAGGTGAGAGAGGTTTGGGTCAGGATGACAGAGGAGAGAGGTAGCCCACGTGCACATGGGATGGACTCGGGTAGGGCCGGGGGCTCAGGGCTACCCTCATTTGCTCTGAACCTCCCTTGGAGGACAGCACACAGCTTCTGCCCTTCTGGCCCCTGGCTGAGTGCCCTCCTCAAGGAGTTGATACTGACATGAAGATGTAGCAAACAGGAACCCCCTTACTACTCCAAGAAGTCTCCCCTGGAACCCCCCAACCAGTCAGGGTCTCCCCACTTTGACTCGGTGCCTCCAGCCATTGGTTCTTTCACCCCATGGCTCCATGGGACTGGACATGCTTTGACAGTGGAGACCCCACGTCTCTAGGACTTGCCCCACCCTCATGCTGTCCACCCAGGTAAGGGGTTGGATCCACCAAAGCTTGATCCAGCCCAGCCCCAACCCTAGTCAACATGTTGTTCCCACGTGACTCTCCACCAGGAATACTGTCCCAGTATCTCCAGCTGGCAAGACCCCTGCAGCTAGTAAGGTTGTCCAAGGGCCATGCCTTTGGTCCACGGGGCAGGGGCTCCAGCAATTCCTTTTTTTTTTTAATATTAAATCATTTATTTATATGTAAATTTCACGTCTTTGTAACCCCTGGGGTTCGCCCACCATCTTCCCTCCCTGATCGTTCCCCAACTCTCCCACCTCCTCCCCCCCCCCCAAGCTGTGTACTTCAGTTTGGTTGTTAGCTTGTTTTGACTTTTCCTCCTGGCTTTTTGTTTATTTTTCCTGTGTCCCATATATTAGTGAGGAATATTACTCAGCAATTAAAAATGACAAATTTGCCGATTTTGTGATGACATCGATGTGCTTAGAAGCAATTCCTTTCTCTTCAGCGCCATTCAACAATTTCTTTGCATAACAGAGTCCATGGCTAGAAAAAAAAAGTTTAAAACAACTCAACCTACCCACCTTAGCCTTAATACATGAAGACATCACTCAGCTGACATTTCATGGGACATCCAGAAAGTAGTAGCTTTCATTTTAGCAGAGGCTTTCAATATCCAAAGAGCTGACTTAATGGCCATTTAGACACACAGAGAAGAAGCAGTGATATTAGGGGACGACAGCATCTACCAGGACTACTTTCTACTCTGAAGGCCGCTTTCATGGAGGGCTGGCTTCCCACAAGTCTTCACTCTGTCACACAACCCACCTACTCCTGAACACTAAGAACTGAAGGTTCTTAGGAGGGGTTGGGAAGTCCTGGCATAGTCACCTCAGCACCCCAGGAGTCACAGCACCTAAGAGTCCAAAGATTTCCCTTGACTGGCCTCGGGGGAGGGGTGTTACTGGCAGAGGAGGGCCCCCAGGGATCACTCAATGACTATGGGCAAGACTTCTTTCTCCCCTCCCCTTCCATTACTCTCTCCCCTCCGTCTCTTCTGTTCTTCTGTTCCCCTCTCCTCTACCCCTGCCCTTCTGGCCACTCAGTGCCCACTGGACTTTATGGGGTGCTATGGAACAACTGCTTTCCCAATTTGATACCAAGAGAGCCGGCTTATACCAAACCCCTATCTCCCCACCCTCAGCTCTGCCTCTGCCAAAAGCCACCCCCTCTCAGGCCAGCTGGTGCAGGTGGGATGGAAAAAGGAGCCCCCCACCCACCCACCCCAGAGAGGCTTAGGAAACTAGTTGGTCAGGGTTGGTACCCAACAGGTGCTCAGTAAATGCCTCTTCCTGCCTCTGTTATGTAACCAGGCGTGGAATGCACACTGGTGAGACTAAGACAGCTGCTTTGCCGCTCTGAACCTCTGCTTCCTCTTCTGCAGACTGGAGAGGATGGAAACCCAGCCTCCCGGGATGAGTGGGAAAGGGAATTCAGATGACATGCGTGGAATGACCTAGTTTCCTGGAAGTGAGACAAATGTCATGAACACAAATGACAGCATCAATAACAAATGCTCAATAATAAACAGGGCAAAGAACCCTTTGAAAGGTGGTTACTGAAGTATTAAAAAAAAAACTGAGGTTAAAGGTTAGGGTAGGATGGGAATGGGTTGGAGCATCTGGGAAGCTTCCTGGGGGAAACAGGGTCTGGGTAGAGGCCAGCACAGATGGTGGGTACAGGGTGGTTGGTAAGGAGGTATGACTGGGGGGGGGTGGGTAGACATGTGAAACACTCAGTCCTTTAAAGCTCGAGAACTTTTATTTACATTGCTTCCTGCCTCTATAATGTATTTGAAGCTCATTTTACAGATGAGGACATTTTTGTCACTCTAAGAGCCTGAGTGACTTGTTCAAGGTCACCCGGATGATGAAAGAGGGGATGCGAACTCCCCCAGTCTTGCAACCCAGCTCCATGTCAGGCAAATGTCAAAGCTGAACACAGGAACCAATACCCTCTACATCCCTGGCTGTCACTGGGAAGAGGGTTTAGGTGACTTTTCATTTCCTGTGTCGTGAAATGCAAAGGTTGGTCTGCAGTTCTATGTGCCACTTGCAAGTCAGTGCCTAGAGAGAGGGGCTCAGTGTGGGAGCCTGGGAAGGGGCTGGGCACTGGGTCCATGTGTCAATGAGAGGTAACCTCAGACACTGGGGCAGCACCACCTTTTTTCCAACCCTTTTCTTTCTTCTGAGCCAGAGGCAGGGGGTAAGGCATGGCAGGAAGGGGTGGATAGAGGCAACTCGACTTCCTGGTACCCAGGTCTCAAGCAACCTTGAGGCCAGACCTCTGGGCGTTGTTTGTCCTAGGTGGGGGCTGCAGTGGAGGATACTTAGCTACAGGTCCCAAAGGCTGGTGAATGAGACTGGAGGTTAAGAGACCCTATGAGGTAGCACTGTCCAGGTGAGAGGTGGTGTGGCTCGAGTTGGGCAGTGGTCGGGGGAGTGACATCTGCCATTATCTCCCGGGAACACCCACCCTATAGGGGAGAAAACCTGAGGTCAACGAGCAGCAGGGTCTGGGGCAAGTCAGAGCTCTCATCCCAGCCCATCAGCTGAGGTTTCATCCCAGATTCCCCTGTATACAGGTGCAGCTATGACTGCATCCTCCTGTATGAGTCACTAAGACACAGCTTCTGTGGAGCTCTAGGCCTGACCCATCCCCAGCCTCTCCTTTCCTGGCTCCAGAAAATCTGCAGCCCTGTGGACTCTAAAGAAGGTCCCAGGTCTGGCCTGGGGAGTTAGAGAGGTCTGGGCCTGCCAGGGCTTTGAGGGCTGAGACAGTGGGAAGATTGAGGCCCTACAGACTTCCAAGCACTGGAACTAGGAGGAAACCAGTAGTCACCTAAAGGCTCAGAAGCTTCCAGAAAGGATATCTCTTTCCCAAGGACACTGAAGTGAATCTGAGGATACACAGTGACAACTCTATAAAGGTTGTAGCTTTCACATGCATCAGCACCCCAACCCTCCCTGCAGGGCTCTGAGGGAGACAGGGATCATGACTCCCATTGCACAGAGAGAGAATGGGGGTTCAGAAAGTGGCACTGACTTGTTCAAAAACACACAGTGACACAGGTCTGTCTCATTCCATCTTCCAAAGTCTCTCTCAGTTCCCATCATCTCTCTCACCGAGTGATTACTAATCAACCAGCAGCTTTTTCCAAGCACTTAGCCTGTCATGGAGGACCCAGAGATGAATTGGTCCCATTTTGTCTTCAAAAGGCTCCTTGCCAAGGAAGAAGTGCATATGAATGAGTGCAAAGGAACCAAAGAGGGAGGAAGAGTAGGGGATTGTGGGTTGGAACAGTCAAGGAAGATGTCTTATAGGAGTAGCATTTCCAGAACTGTTTGAAGGAGGGGAACTAGAGAAGGTGTACATACGGTTTGGCTAGGGATAGACTAGAGGAAGGAAGCTGGGCATAAACTAGAGTGACAGCACATGTGCTTCACAGGGGAGGAAAAAGCTGTTTTTCTAAGGCTGTGATGTGAGCGACAGAGCTATTGATCAGTCAGATCAGAGAGATCCAATTCCAGAGAGAGACATTGGGCACTCTTCACCATGCAAGTTCATCCTGTAGCACTGGGATCCGACTTCGGGAGTCAGTTGAATAAATACATGACCCTCATTCCAACAATTGCTAGTTAAGTGTTCTTGGGCAAGTCGCTCCACTTCCATGGCCTCATCTTCCTTATCAGTGAAATGGGGAGGACTAGAAAACACCTTTGACATGATTGTTGAAAGGATTCAGTGAGAAAATATCTGCAAAATGCCTGATATCATGCTTAGTACATGGTAGGGTGCTTAATAATTTATTTCTACTTTCCTCCTTTCGCTCCTTATATGCAACTTAAAAGAGTGAAAAACCCCAAAGCTGTTGGCCCTCTCCAGGAGCCCTTCTCAAGTGTTCAGACAGGAATGTACATAAAATGGAGACCTTGCTGGGACAGGCTGAATAATGTCATTTTCAGAAGTAGCAAAGAGCAGCAGAGCCAGGAGTTATTTGGGGATGAGTGACTCAGGAACATATGAATGTTGGGAACTGCCTTTTTTTCTCTATAAATTGTTTCCATGCAATTTCAGATTATTTCTTGGAAAAATGTGAATATAAACATGATTTAAAAGTGTACATAAAAACGTATAAGTGGGAGGAAAGCAAGGCAGACTGTGAGAGACGCCTGATAGTAGAATTTTGGTGCCAGCTTTGCCACTTAAAAGTGTGTGACCTTGAGTAAGAACGTGTACCTCTCTGGTCCCACTGCTCACTGGTAAAATGAGGGTAATATTTTTCACCTTGAGGAGTTATTGAGAGAATTATATCACTAAATAGAATATAGTTTGTGGCACCACTGCTAGCTTCGGTTGTTACAGAGTAAGCGCTGTCCCACATCCTGAGATCAGAGGATCTGTTAGGCCCTTGGGCTTCCAGTTTGATGATTGGAGCTGGGTCAGTAGTGGTACCGGGACCCCAGGGAAGCTGGGATTGCCCAAAGCAGAGACAAGGTTGAAAGCAGCTGTCGATGTGTGTTTGGAGATGATGCTCATGAATGCAAAGTTAAAAATACAAATCTGAGGATCCAGAGAGAGCAGGGTTTGCTGAGGCGCCAGACCACGACATCCATCTCTTTGCCAGGAGTCCCGCCGCTGGTACTTTTGTATCGGGTTCTTGGCTCCGCGTTCTTTGTGGCGCTGCCACTGCGTGTCCGTTGTTTTAGGGCCGCTCGAGACTTCTGTCATCGTTAAGAGCCGCCCCTGCAGATGCGAACTACAGCCTGGCCGCGTCCACCGGGACCCCGGACCTCTGCTGGCGCAGTGCCTTCCCTTGGCCCGCACCCACAGACTGTGCACCTGTGCTCGGCCCGGGACTGCCATCTCACCTAGGGATGGCGCGTGCCAAACACTGCACCTGAACCCAGCAAGCACCTCCGGCCTGTTGCTGGGCGCTGGGTGCAGAGATGAGAGCCGCCCCTAGGCCCCTCGCACCCACAACGCTGCGGGGGTCCGGGTACTATGTGCGGAAACCGCGGGTCTGAGGGCACTGGGCAGGCGGCCGGACCTTCGGGGAGGTCCTGGGCCAAGTGGTAACCAGCAGTGAACAGAGAAAAAAAAAGTTTCCGGACAAAACCTGACGAGGCGAGTTCCTGGGAGCAAACCCAAGGACACTGGTAGGCCAGTTTGCCGCCGAGATCCTGCAGCAAGGCCCTGGCCAGTTCAAGACCTGTAGGGACGCGAGCATCTCCGCAGAATTGACTTTGTTTCTGGCCATTCCTTTCACACGCACTGCGCGCGCGCGCACCAGCTCACACGCAAACCCGCGCGCGCGCATGCTCACACGGATGCCCAGCTCTAGTAATTGAGGGAAAAAGCACGCCGGGAAGCTGGCTCGTTGGTCTAGGGGTATGATTCTCGGTTTGGGTCCGAGAGGTCCCGGGTTCAAATCCCGGACGAGCCCCTCTTTTGTCCCCAGCTCCCGGCAACTTCCAAACCTATCCTTCACAGCTGGTTCTCCTCAGTCAGCAACTCTAGTGAACCAGTAATGGAACCAGTACAAGCGGAAGAGCGGAAACGCGTCTTAGAGAAGAATAAGCAATAATCCTCAGTGATTGTCGCGTTCTCTAAATTCTTTGAGGTAGGTGTTTAGAAAGGGGACATCCGGAAAGGGCGAGGGAAAAAATAAAAATAAAAACAGGGCTCGTCCGGGATTTGAACCCGGGACCTCTCGCACCCTAAGCGAGAATCATACCCCTAGACCAACGAGCCACCACTCCTGACGGGGCTGACTTTTTTTTCTAAGTAGAGTAAGCAGCACCCTGGAGCCTGCATGGTTCAGTCCAGTCCCGGTTTTTTTCTGGTTGGCTGTATTTGTAGTCAGAACCGTCTGCAAACTAGACTCCCAATCCCCTCACTGGAATCGGGAAGCTGCATCTCGCTCTTCGGCCCGCCAGCTTTTGATACCGACACCGGAACGAGATGCTGCACGCGCAGTGCATTAGGGAAATGTACTTGTCCGCAGCCGCGGACCCCAAAGTTGAAGCTGGGACTCCGGGCGCGTCCCGCTGTGCTGGGGGGCGTGACTAAGGTGGACAGAGTCTGGGTCGGCCCGGAGCTGGTGTGTATCTTACGAGCTCGGTCAAAGATTCTTTGGTTTAGACCCCGGACCTGAATGGAACTCGCCAATTGTGGTGCCCGCCGACTAGGCCGCCCCGGACATGGGGGGCCTCGCTCCTCTGCCAGCTTCTGTGTCCAAGGGGGAAGAGCGCTAGGCTCCCTGAGAGGCTTCTGTGGAGACCAGGGATGCCAGAGCCATGCAGAGGGGTCCCCTTGAGCCCTTCCACCAAATAACTCGTCGGGACCCTAGGAACTATTTACAGTCAGTGCTTTGGAGCTGCCTGTCTGGTGAAATATGATAATACATATGCCCTTCTTCACTACCCCA